>JAJFDJ010000110.1:0-106371 GCA_028637755.1 Xylariaceae sp. X170
CGATAAGCATATCTCCCGCTATAAGCATGGAAAGGCCCTGTAACAAAATTATGCTTATGGCGGGGTTTGACTGTATATATATAGCGGCACCCAGTCGTCCGGCCAGAACTGTGTGGTGTGGTGTGCGTGTGTCGTGTCTGGTGTAATACGTGCGAGTACAAGTAGTCGGCAGTACAGGTATGTGTCGAGTGAGTGAACGTATCATCCGACTTGGCTGGCTTCTACGCTGCTAAAGAACGACCTCCGAGAACAGACTAGGTAAGGCTACCCCGGAAAGCGTTGGTTTCGCTTGGTTCGCTTGGCTTCGTCTTGTTCGTGTTGTTCTAAACCTGCCCCTGGTTTTCTCTGGCCTGGCTGCTTGCCACATGTCAAATCAAGGAGGCAGTTGGACCGTGGATACGTCCGTGGATATGGTCTAGTGCAATAGTGTACCTACACTAGACGAGCTAGATGTGCTAGATGAGCTAGATGCGATGGGGACACGCTGGGGCCACGACGGGGACGCAAAATGGGGACGCACTGGGGACGATGTGTTGGTCCTGGGCTTCTGGTTGGTCCCTGGATTCCCATCCGTTAGTCGGAACCACATCCCCGTTTTGTGCTAGTTTTTAGGCCCCTCGAAAACGGTAAAATGTCTCACCCCTTCCTTGGTTGGGCCGAAATAAACAGAGCGCGACGGCCAGTCATTCACTGCTCCTTCCCACTGACCACGGCTGGACGCCCGTCACGAGCTGTCAGCACCACACGCCCCCCCTTTTCTGCTGCCCACCCTCCGGCCCCGTTCTTTCCGTTCTTTCCTTCGCCCTTGATACTGTGCCCCTTGCCCCCTTAGGCCTAGCGTCCATAGTACACGTACGCAGTGCGTCGCAGCGACACGGCCCACGCCGATACAACACAGCACCCGGTTTCCCGACCACTGACCAGCCTCTGTTTTTGCTGCTTTTGCGTTGTTCAACCTCTCGCGAACTGCTATACGAGTAAAGGTCCGCTACTGCGTATAAAACGTACGAACCTCTACGAGTACATATCGTACTGCGTACATACGTATCCATCCTCGTGGCGCAGTGGAGTGCAGCAATGTATAATCTAGCGTGTTAGTCGGCATCGTGTATCGTGTAAATACCCTGACCTGCCCTCCTGTTCCTGTACGGGATCACGGCTGACTGCGTGAAAGCGACGACGAACGACCCTATAATCGTACATACATGATTATAATATAGCCGCATCCGTACAGTATATCACCCTGTATAAAGTATGTAATCCGTACGGCAAGCAAGCAGAAAAGAAGAAAAAAAGATATCATCACGAAAGTGGATGAAACCCTCACATCCCTCTGACATGGTACCAATGGATCTCAGTCCCGGCTTCGTTTCTCACGACTTACTAAAGCAGACGATAGAGAGAGCATCCACTTTCACAAAGGTTCCAGATTCCCAATTGGCCTATGATAGGTATCTGCCTTCGTGTTGCCCTGTTGTCTTACACTACACTACACATGTAACCTGGCTACTACTAGAGTAATCCGTTAGGTAGAGGGCAAAATAAAAAGAGAGAGAGAAGATGCTGGAACACCGTATAAACAAAAATAAAAAACACCAAAATGGGGAGTATACATCTCGGAATACCGTTCGGTAGTTCGAACATCTTTACCGGTTACGTCTACCCTAGAGTCCCTCTTCCATTCGTTCCCGTTTTTGTTCAACGGGGTTCATCGCCTCTTCAGACTCCCCCATGCACGCGATTGGACGTCAAAAACAACACCAAGAGATTCCCGTCCTGCGTGGTACTTGTACATAGAGAAAGTAACATGTTTTCCTTCCAATATCAACGTCAACAAACGCACAAATCCTCCCTATGCTGCTACCAGCAAATCCCTCTTTGTGTGACGAAAAATGAAAAGTGACTCGTTAAATCGGATGAATAAGATATAGTGGTCTCAAGGGTGAATGAATACTACGATGCGCAGCGAGATGCCCTTCTCTGATCCGTGTGAGACCTCCTTACTCACTGCCGTCGTCATCATCTCGCGATTTCGCGGACGTCATCCAGCTTCCCCGATCGTCTTCAGGCGGCGCTCTCCTCGCGATCCGGGACATTCTGTAGGTGTGAAACAGGGACGAATAGAGAAAAAAAGGGTAGTTAGACATTGTACCTTGTATTGCTTACGCGGAAGCGAGTGAAACTCGCAAATTGGGCGTCAGGTAGGAGTTATTCCTGGATTCCCTTGTCCCTTTTCGCCACAACCCCCTCAGACATCACATAGCGTGCGACGTGATACGGCATCCAACCGCATTTCATCCATCAATACCGACCGGCTCACAACACTCGCATACTCAAAAAGGCTTATAGCCCCAGGAAATCGATCGCGGTTTTGCGTGCCACAGGGGAGACACCCGTCGCACCATCACGCGCCCCCCTTGAAGAACCGGCCCTGCTAAGCTGTCCTGCACGCGGGTGATCACCATGATGCAAGAAGTTAATTCACCTGGAGAAACATCTGACTCTCAATAGAACTGCAATGCTAAGCCACAAAGGAGGATAATTTGTTGCGGCCCCAGATGGGCGCCTGTTTGCTGATCGGCCACTACTGGGGCGATTACCGGTTAAACACCCGCTGGACCATCCCGGCATACACAGCCCGGCCGGGCCCGTTACGGCATAGTCACCTCCCGTTATTTAGTGATCGATGCTAATAGCGCGGTCAATACAATGTGCCTAAGTTTAGCGGACGGTCGTTGAACACTCACTCTTCCCACATCCGTCCCTTGACAGCGTTAAGTTCCTCTTCGGTCATTCGGTGGCCAGTGGTGAAGTACCCTGTAATCGGTCAGCTGTCTTTGTCCTCTGGTTGGTATGTGAGATGTGAAACAGCGATCAAACGTACCGGCGGTGATCTTGGCGTCTATTTCGACCCGCGAATCGGCCGGGATCAGTTCCTCAGGAAGTTCCACGCGCTCGTGAATCGGAATGCTATCATTTGTTAGCCATCAAGGTGAAGATCTCGGTATGCGGTATGCGCGCGCAATGCGCGCAATAGGGACGCCTCGTACCCTTGACCAACAATAGCATCATGTTTCATGCTAGGTAGCAGAATGTTAGTCCAACGGCAAACTCGTCAATTTGTGCGGCGCATTCGTTCACTCACTTGCTCATGCTCAGCATTCTATCGATTTTCGTGATACCGAGCCAGTGAAGGATATCAGGCATGAGGGCTTGGAACCGCATGTCCTTGACTCCGGCAATGTTCTCGGTTCTCTTGAAGTAGTCTGAGGCGCGATCCTCACCACGCTTTCGCGCATTGTACACAACTGCCAAGGGTGCCGGTTAATACCTAGACAAACTACAAATCATGCGACATAACAAGGACTTACGGTACTGCACGTAATTTTGTTAGCAATTATCAATTATTGGGAAGAGCAAACCATTCGTTACGTACCTTGGTGACTTCGCCGAGAGCTCTGCCCTCCTTTCTGAAGTAGATAACAACACCGCTTCCGCCATTCTGGGCTTCCTTGACAGCCTCTTCGATACCGAAGATGAGATAGGGTCGGCAGGTACAGATATCTGAACCAAAGACGTCACTGCCGTTACACTACATGACGAGTCAGATAACCACGGGATGAAGCACGTTCCTCAATCTGACGTATTTACCTCATCATGAATGCGCAGCGACAGTCTCCCATTGGGATCGGACATCTTCGCCGGATCTCCGAAACAGTAGACCGTCAAACCGCCTGGAAGGTGTTAGAACAACTACCGCCAGGAAGTGTATAACCGGCACGTACCAATTGGGGGCAGGAAGACTTTGATATCATTGCGGGTGATGAGCTATAGTTGTCAAACTGTTAAAATTGAGTACGTTTCGTGATCTTGGAGCTCTCGTACCTCGGGATAGCTGCCACCGGTGTGCTCGAAAAGGGAGCGACGCAAGACACCCTCATCTGCACCTTGTTAGATTCCATTTGGAATTGTGGAGGAGTCAACGTACCAATTCCGAATCGCTCAGCCACTCCTGGCAAGTACCAGACCTAAACCGAGTGAGTCAGGTTCCCCTGATGACCGTATTCGCATGCTGAACTCACCGGCTCGACGGCAAACTTCGTCACGGCCAACTCTCCTGTCTCGTTCAGGCACACCTTTCCATCAGGTACTCTGGGTAATTTGTGAGCTTATGTTTGTGAACTCAATGCGGTGAGTTGATGTCTTACAATCTACCGGCGCGGACACTCTCTTCAAGCTCAGGCAGCTAGTTATCCGTGTGAGTCTTGTTGTCAACAGATTTGGGTGCTATACACATACCTTCATGTGAGCTTTGGTGATAGCAATGGTCGGTCGAATATCGACTACACGCAAGTCAATTTAGCATGCTATGGCAACGCTGTGTGAACCCTTGGAATTGTTAGTACTCACCATTATCCTTCTTCATCGTATCGGCATACAACCAAGGAGCGAGGTGACCGAACGGATCCATAGCAACAATCTTCTTTTTATCGGCCCATTGCGGGAATGGACCAATATTCGCAGCCGGTTCAGTGTTTGTGAAGTCGGGTCTTCAGAATGAGATCTCATCAGTCCTCCTGTACATAACGTGTTGGCAACCATTAACCTACCTGTGGTTGACATTGAGCTGTTTGCTCGCAAGCGCAAGCGCAAAGTAGATGGAATATGAGCCACCGTGAGCTACATTCTAGGTCAATATCGCTTTCTAGTAATAAACAAGTTGTTATGGTGTGATTTCATACCTCCGATCGCTGTTATACAGAACAATTGTCAGTAATATGTCTCACTTGGTTGCCAGGGACTCACATACCGTTGCGTTTCCGAATTGTGGATGAAGCTCTTGACACAACAACCGGTCCTCTTTCAGGTCCCGGAGCACCCCAATTCAGAGGTATGGGATTTATGCCAATCTGCTTGGGATATGTGCTTAAGCAAGTAGTCAGTATCTTTCGTGAACATCAACCTGAAGATCGGGGATTAACTCACGTGAGAATGATACGAGAACTGAAGCCTGACTTCTCTGCCTCGGCACTCGCAGATGAGCTCTCCTTTGGTGTTGTGGGCGTAGCAGGCTGTGGCAGTGCGGATTCAGCAGGGAGGTGGTTCAATGGCGATGACAACGCATTCAGAGCGGGACTCTGTGCAGACGGCGCGAGCGTATCGAGCCGATGAGAAAGAGACTCAACCTCGGCAGCCAACTTCGTCTGATTCTCCTGGATAGCCCGCAAGGCCTGAAGAATATCGGCCGTGCTGCCTCCTGCGTCCCCCGTGCCTGATCCCTGACTTGCCATTGGAGAATCTGATCAGTGAGTGAGTACGAGTAAAAGCGGGTAGTGTCTTTGTGGTGGTAGAGTGAGGTAGTCCTGTAAGCATCCAGGTGAATGAAGCGTGAGCAAACAGGGCAAGAAAGAGAGAAGATGAGATGGAAAGAACAGGGAGAAGACAGATAGATAGATAACGGGGAGGGTTAGGTAGATGTAGGTAGTCTGACGGAGGGTGAATCGGAGGTCGAGATGAGGTGGTTTCTGGTTGATTGAGTGATAGATGAGTGATTGATTGTCTGTCTGGCTGGCTGTCTGTCTGCTTATTAGCGTGCTCGTAGGCTCTGAGGGATGCCACAGCCGGTGTAAGTCAGGTAGGAACCCCGCAGCCGTCTCCAGTTTCTCCAGTTCTCCAGTCTCCAGTCTCGGGCAGGTCTCCAGCTATCATCTGGGCTCTTCGTTCGCACTCCATGGTCTCGATAGTGTCTCGTATAGCGATAAAATGCAGTAACCCAGAGCAGCTAAGCCCTGTACGGATTTACGAACTTTACGAGATGTCCCGTCTGGACTGCTCCTGCTAATAGTAAGTCGCTGATAGGCAGGAAAGCTGCTAGGTACGGAATACGGAACATGGACCCTGAAACTCCCGTTCTCGAGATTGCTGCAGTGGCACCCTACGTAGGCATTACACACTACGGAGCCCTTCTCCCCCATCAACGCCAGCCATTTGGTAGTGCGTGGCCGTCGTTGTGATGTAAGATAGATAAGCTATAAATGGTAGGAGTTTACTTTAGGGATTCCGTAGTAGGCATCGGATATCCGGGGCAGCGTGGGTCCGGTCTAGATAGTGTACATATCTAGCGCGCACTAGGCAGCGGAGTCCGGTCCAGGCTAGGGCTGAGGGGCAGACTGACTAACCGCATGTGGTAGATAGGAAGCTTGCACATGACACTAGCGACTATGACGGATAGAGGCATATCTGTGCTATCGCTGTCAACTGAAGACCGAGATAGTTACCGTGAGATCGTGACTTCCCTAACATGCGCCGGTCGCTACAACCACTCGTCATAGAAGCCCGTTGCTCTTGGCTCGTACTTGCCAAATACCTGACATAGACATCATCATCGTAGAAAACATGCACTCACACTTTCTCGTCTTTGCTTCTTTTCTCTTCCTCCTTGCACAGGCTCGTACGAGTAGTAGTCTCGCTTTCAAAACCAGGGTTGCTGAATGAAAAGACAGCTAAGATCGCTCTCATGACACATCATGTGTCTCGTGACATTCGCCCGTCGTCTCCACCCATAGATTGTCTGCCCTCGGTATCCTCATGCCGGAGGATGGCGTGCAACTTACAACCGAGCTCCTGCGGTCACCGCCTCGCCTCCAGCGCCAGTCAAGGGATTACATTCCGTAAAGGCACACGCATCATGTCGCTCTGTTTGTGCCTAGATGTCCAGCCACACCTCGAAGCAAATAGTTGCTGTTACTAATCTACCACTAAAAGTTTCCCAGCTACGGAATAATAATTGCTATCACGCTTCCAGATTCGCGGACTTAACTCGTCGCGCCCTTTCCCACTGAGCGGGAATGTGCTGCCGGTTCACCGGCCATGACTCGGACTTCTGTTCTCTGGCCGGGTTATCGCAATCACAGCCGAATACGTCCGTATCAGTGGACAGTCCAGTCTTCAATGACGACTCAGCTTGGATCAGAGTATCAACGGCAACTAAAGTGAGCAAAGGATCTGCGAGTCTACCATTACGCAGTTCCGATGGTCGGAAGCGAACTGCATTTTAGGTTCCGGGTGGCCATGTTGTCTGGTTCGCCAGCTAACACAAAGAACAACAATCACCATGATCAGGCTACTGACAACCTACGAGTAGGTAACCGTCCGGTATCAGGTTTGGGAGTAGGGCAGACCCAAACTTTGGAAGCGCAACACTTGACAACATCACAAGTACACGAGACAGCAACATATCGCGACTCAACATGATGTTATGTGCTGTTCGTGAATCACCTGTCTATTTTACGATTATGAGAGTTACACACGACCCTCCTATCTCTGATTAGTATCAGCAACATGATCGTAACATGAAGACCACGAGGTACGAGTTATGAGTCAAGACGTTATACATGTCTCTGTGCGAAGTCAACCTCTTGCAAGGACTCAACATCACCAACAGTTGATCGATATTGATATGGGATTTACATCCCAGAAAGATTCAAACTCCCGACCTTTGCGCTACACACCTTTGTGTGTGATGATTGAGTCTCGGAACGGCCGTGAACGGTGACTCAAGGAAACAGTAAAAATGGGAATCATGATTTACCCATTCACATCTATTTGTGATCTCCATGGTCGTTTTCAGCTGAAGATGCAACATATTATTGCTTCAGTCGGCTTAGGTGTTACAGAAAACGCAGTGTTACAGACAATGTGGTAGGGGTAGTTGGCAACCGTTAAGTTGCTAATGTGCGGCATCGTGGCTGTACGGATGCCAGACAAGCCACGCTGCTTTGAATGCACTTGCAGCTGGCCTGAGCCAAGTGCATTTTATGCAAGCCAGATAATGCCCACTTTGAACCCAGTGACCCTCAACGTCGCAAACGGTCGATTTTCCGTATTACGTACGGGTTACGGAGTTGAAGTCGTAAGTAAGGAGCCTGCATGAGAGGTCAGTTTGTTCACCCAAGTTTACTACCGGACCACCACAGACAGTGAGCATCAGGGAAAGATAATTTTCAGTAGTTATCTACGTTTGTGAAGAAACAGTTGTAGGTACCTATTGCAAAGTCCCATGCAGACGGCACAGAAGTTCTCATGTCTTTGGTGTGCGCTACATACCTGAGTCGACGCTGCCTTTTGACAAACACCACGGGTATCAGCAATCTTCTGCAATAGGAGACGCTGTACATTTCGCCGTTGAGTCACATCATCTACGACGGAGTATAAGACATCAATCACAATTACTGATTTACTACCTAGGTATTCTCTTTAACCTGTAACCACAGCAAATAGCTGATCGAAGTCCGCAGGCAAGGGTCTCAGGGCACCAGCCCGGTCCTCCACAATGCTGCTACTTGTGACTCTTACTTCGTCTTCTGGTGTAGGAACGGAACGCCTGCCAATGATCAGTGTCCATTGTCCATGGAGTTTTAATACGCTCTTGACACATCGGCCTATCTCAGAGATGAGATATACTCATCCACTCATTTATGACTGAGCTTGGCTGAGCATGGCAATCAAATCGACCTGACCACATTATGGTGGCTCTCTTGTCCGTAACCCTCAATTGCTGGGAAAATACGGAAGAACCATCGACAAGATATCGGCTAAACAAATCTCAGCGGGACGCAGAAATCCAACCGGCCGAGTAAAGACTGGCGAAATGCGAAGCCGACACGAAGGCCCCGACCACGATCTGTCTCGTCCGCGAGCGCACAGGAAACCGCTCAGACCCTCGTACAGCTGAACGAAGGCGAGGCTTAAACGCATTGGTAAATGGCGCCCGTCCCTGCAATTGACCGACTTGTAGGCGGCATTTTGTCACTAGGACGCCGATGCTAGGTATCGGGTATGGACATCGCATCCCTGTCCGTGGACACGGGTCTACCTACTACAGTTGACCGCACACCCCAAGGTGTTCGTCACAGTAGGTAGAACGACATTCTTCTGTTGTCGCTCGAAAATGCCGCTGAGCCAAAGCCCGACGGCGTGTCCGGGCCACGGTGGTCTTTAGCGACGACACACAAAGTCACAGAGCCGAAATAGTGCCGGGTGGCGCTGTGTTTCTACTTCTTCGAGAAGAGAAAGAAACGGCATTTGAGCAGTTGTAACGTGACCTGGATATGCGCCGGCCTGAAAGGCTCACCAGTCAAGAAGCAGACCATTGCCTACCTAGCTTTGGCGGCTCATGGTGATTGCGTCCGTCTTTGACTTGGTTATGGCTAGTCCTTGTGGTATGAAAAGCGAGTAAAGACTGGTCACTTGAAGTTTCCGTTCGTCTGACCCTGTCGCACAAATCCAGTTGAGAGATCTCGAACCTACGGATTACCGTTTTGAAAGAACCGTTTCTTTATGCAAAACTAAGGTCGTGCATAATAAGGTTCCCTTCAACCTGTATGGCAGCATTCTGACTTACGGATTACCTATCGATAACGATAGGAGAATGGACTCGATAAGGGGAATCGGAGTTTGCGCTGCAGACTCGATCTAAACGGATATAAAAATAGCCTCTGGCATGTGAATTTCGAAGAGAACTCTATGCACAACCACAGTGTATATTCCCATACCGAAGGTTGCCTGCACTTATCACCTTGTCGTTGGTACCTTAATGTGTTAGTAGAGAGGACCTCGCGCAAACGTTTCGAGCGCGTCTCACCTACCTCTTTCCTCGACCTGTTCCGTTCCAACCTTCCCGCACCACGCACGCCCTGTCTTTTTCATCCCATGTCCGTCCTCTGCATCGATCAATCTAATGTAAAGGAAGATTGGGCGCCGAGTCGAATTACGTCATACCCTGCGAGGCACGGCTCCGGTTAAGAAATATATTGCACAAGGGAAAAAAGGGCTTCTTCAACTTCTTCTTTTCCCCTTGCATTATTCCACCCACTTTCCAAACCATCTCTCACTCTCTTTTCTGTGCGCCTACCGCGATCTCCCGTATCGCCTCTAATTACTAGTCGCTGATTATAGCTACGACGATTCCAAGATGGTAGGCGATTCGATCTTTGCTGTTTTCGCCGCCCGCGACACACCCGTGTGCAGTAGACTAATCCATGGTTTTCGCAATAGGGTAAGAGAAAGAAGAGTTCGCGCAAGCCGCAGGGCCCGAAGAAGGTATGCACCCCACGAGAGCCGAAGTCGTCGGACGAGCGCCCCTGTCGATGGGATATCCGTATTGATCATACATGACGATAGCGCGAGAGCTTGTCCAAGGAGTTCACATGCCTGTTCTGCAACCACGAGAAGTCGGTACACGTAAAGCTCGATAAGAAAGCCGGCGTTGGTCACCTCTCGTGTGCTGTTTGCGGACAAAAGTTCCAATGCGGTATCCATACGCTGATGGAGGCGATCGACGTTTACAGCGAATGGGTTGACGCTGCCGGTATGTTGATAGACCTCCTTCCTACCTGCGCTCTGGAAACAAATGAGACTGTAACCGTCTCGTTACTGACAATGTTGTAGACGAGGTTGCCAAAGAGGCTGCGACAGAGCGGACATCAGGCTCAACGTCATACGCGCGACCAGGTGCCCGGCCGTCGGTTATCGATCGCGACGAAGACGACGATGATGATCACCGATACGAGGGAGAAGGGATCGTGGACGACGATGAAGATGACTACTAATCATCAACACGAACCGTTTCATGACCCGGTGAATTAAACAAAATTATTGTTACAAAACTACATTACTGCTGTTGGAAAGAGATTATGATTCCCACGGACAGAATCGAGACCGCATCAGAGTCCGCCAGACTGTCTACATAACTGAATAAACATGATATACCCCCCCGCGTGGTTGTTAGTTTGTTACACCTGTGATCATGTGCATGAAATGATTCTTGTTTCTCAAGTCATCAATATGAAACTCTGCCTAGCTTATAAGTGCTACGGACCCTCCCCGCTGCGTTTCCATACGATTCAAGAGTTAATCTATACAGTGTAGAATCTATCACCGAAGTCTCCGAGTCCAGGGACAATGTAGCTACGCTGCTGTTAGTTCGGAACAAATCGAATATCGCGATGTATTGTCACTTACTTCTTAGAGTCGAGGCCCTGTTGAAATCTGATTAGCAGTTATTCGAGTATGAATTGCGACAATGGATCTCTTACCTGGTCAATGAACGCGGTGACAACTCTCAACTTGGGGAACTTGGTCGCGAAGTTGCTGATACCCTCGGGACTGGCAATCAAGTTGAGGAACAGGATTCTCTCCTCCGGCACACCCCGAGACTTGAGAACCTCGACAGCCATAATAGCCGAACCTCCTACACAACACCAACAAACATTAGCCCGTCTCCTAAAAAAAGAATGATTGGGTGGGGGTATCCCGACCTGTAGCAAACATGGGGTCAAGCAAAAGCACCCATCGCTGTGCAATATCCTCGGGCAGCTTGTCGTAGAAGAGCTTGGGCTGCGCACTCTCCTCGTCGCGCTGGATGAGGATCTTGCCTATCCGCACCGACCGGCAGCAGTCACGCAGTCCCTGCTCCATGGCCTCGCCCGCTCGCATGATTGAGACACCGCAGATCTTGCCCTGGAACATGAGGCCGGCATAGTTGCGGCCGACAGGGGTGATGACGGTGTGTTCCACGACGGGCAGGTGGTTGAGACCTTCCTCGACCAGCAGGCGAATGATGCGGTTCGAGTAGAAGATGAAGTCTGCCCGGTCCGTGTTCTTATCGCGGATTTTCCTGGCGAACTCGTCAGCATTTCTTTTTCTCGTAACATATGAGAGGGCGGTCGAGATTTGGTGACTGATCAGATTTGAGGAACCCTGGCTGCAGGAACCGACTCACGTGAGCAGAGCAATGAGCTGAGGTGTCTGGGGCAACGTGGTGACGGTCTCGTATGGCACCTCGACAGAAACGGTGGCAGAGGGCTTCTGGCTCTCACAGCGGTAGTCGGGGCCTACGCATTGTGTAGGGACAGCTTGAGGGCCATTGGTGGGAGCGGATGCCATGGCTGCCTTTTCTTGTAAGTGGTGTTTGGTTCAAGGTGTGTAAGTGAGGGTTTCTAAGTGTCGCCAAGACTGGAATCCACGAAGAGATCACAAGTCCGTCGTCTTGAGAGACTGAGTGAAGTTCTTATCTATTGTGATCATGAGTTTGGTATGCTGTTCTTCGGAGAAGTCTCGTCAACCAACCTGGGGTGAAGAAACCGCGGGTGAAAAATGCTAGTCACGACTGGCAAGGGCGTGGTGCAGTTGCGAAGAGGATGTCTTAAGAACAACAGCGATAAGTTTGAGAACGCGAGGTCGTTAGAGGAGGCGTGCAAGATAGAGAAGCCTTACGAGACCAAGTGGTATGCCCAAACAATAGTTTTCTGGAAGTAGTTTGGTCTTAGGTAGGGAAATGGTTACTTTACAATGTATTTGTATGGAATGGCATGTGGGATGTACGAAGTACATTTATAGACTGGACGTATTATCCAGAGCGGCTCTCATTCGTTGGAAGTTGGAAACGACCGGTGACGGCAAGATTTGCATCTAAGCGGGTGAACTAGCGATAGTGCAAGGGCTTAAACGCCTATCTTACGGGGTTAAAAGAGGTTATCGGGCTATGATGGAATGTCCCGCGGTTACGGATTTACATCTGGGAACTTGGCTTCAAGGTGGCACACTAGGCCGTAAAATACGTGTGCTAGGTTTTCCCTATCTTGTCGTATCTTCCGAGATTTACCTAGGCACGTCTGAACGAAGTCCCGTAGCGCTGGATGTGTAGATGCAATGGAGATAAAGTAGTGTTCGTGCAGTATGGATTATTCTCTGCCTGCGGGTGTTCGGGATTGCGTAAATGCCCACGCCGCGCCGTGCTACCGGTGTCTAGCGCAGCTGAACTGCACGGATTCTTCGGTGAGGTCGTTATGTAACCCGCAGTGTACCTCGAAGTTTAGCCCCTTGTCGGATGGGCACCCGCTAGGCAGGTCCCAGATGGTGTACGAGGTAAGGCAGGTACAGGCGGGCACACCTCTGTGTACCTGCCCGGAGGAATGCCATGCACTCGCTATCAGCATAAGCAGGTCACCTCCAGCCCCAGCGCCGCTCCATTATCACCACCGACATTGCCATCAACATTACGAATTCACCACGTAACAAACATCCACGTAACACCTTTTTCTTGTCACCTACAAATGAAGAGGAGAAGAGCCTTGGATACCGGACGTCTTTATACCCATTGCGACCCTTGAGGAATTCGGCACGGTGTTCACCTGGTAACCACTCGCTCTTACACCTCTTCTCTGCCGGTACGAATAGCGAAGTACTTTATTCTCTCTCTCTCCTTCACAAAAGAGTCTCCGTTTCTTTGATCTTTGATCGCGCGTCTTACGAGATCGTCCATAACCAGCTCGCCTCAGCTGCTTCGCCTGCTTGCAGCCCCTCTTCCTTCACATTACCCCATCTCCAAGTTCGATATCGCACAAATCACGCCGGCTGAAGCGCGCCTATTTTTAGAGCATCTCGGCAACTTGAAATCCTCCCAATCGCGATTGACTCGGAACTTCCATCTCTTCCGCCGCTCGCTTCTGGTCTTTCGCATCCTTGCGACAATGAAGTAGGCATTCCTGACCGCTGGTTCCTCGATATCCAATTCCCGCGCGACGTCATCCCGATTGCCGCACAGAAAGTGTCATCGCTGCCAGTCATTCAATATGGGGACCGGTTATGAAATGGACGAACTGGGCGCGCTGCGCAAAAAGCCGATCATCAAGAACACATATGGCAAGGCGCCCAGACGGAGGCAACCGAAGGCTGCCTTCACACCCATCACCGCGTCTGAGTCTATGTCCGACGAGGATCCCATCATCGTCTCCGAGTCGACCGTAACATCGCCCCAAGCTCCCTCTGCTTCCGCACCTGCTACGACCAAAACTACATCCCCGCGCAAGAACCTCATGCCTCGCGACACACGCACAATACCCGCCACTTTCCAGGAAATAGCTAGCTCCAATCGGAAGCGCAAGATCTCTCAGATTTACAAAACCGGAGAACGGTCGCAACCGATTGCCGACGATTCAGAAGAAGACAAAGTCCCTTCTGCGCCGGAACCGCGTCGCTCACGTATTACGCAACCCGAACCCGTACCGCTTGCAAAGTCTAGTGGTAGGCCACGGGCTACGGTCCAACCGTCCACGTCCAACTCAGCTGCAGTCAAGCCCCGGTTGTCGAGTCCGCCGCCCACACCGCCTGACGTCTCTATAGATCTGGTCGGATCAGTGTCTTCTCGGCAGGTGTCTACAAAAGTCTCGTCAAAGGAAAAGACGCGGGAACCTGCCCAGCGACGCCGTGAAATCCCGCTACATCTCGCACGAGATTCACCAAAAAAGACTAGACAAGCCGGTGCGCTGTCTGTTAGGGCACAGAAGGAAGAAACCCTAGTCGTACCCGTACCTACTGCCAAACCATCGAGTTCCACCCGTCCAAAGAACACGCGAAGACGACTGATAGACGTTCTTGTGGAACAAGAGCAGAGTGACACGTCCGAGGTAGACGAAGATGATCTTGATGCTCAAGTTGGCTCTAGCCAGGCCACGCTTAGCCAAGGAAGCAATGCTTCTGAATTCGACGTTTACAACTCCCCGGAAACACCTCAGACTAGGGCTAAGACGGCGCCAGCTGCAGGGGCGCGAACATTTGCCCGGTCGAACAGCGCGCTCAAGTTCACATATGGGCAAGGGCGAAAGCTGCTCGAGGAGGAGGATAGTTTATTGGAATCTTTAGCTCTTCCCGAGACGTCTTCCTACTCTCGAAGACGCTTAGACCTGGGAACTCACAAGAAGTCAACGTCGGCGCTGGGAGCCTTCGATTTCGACGATGATGGCACCAACGGGGCTTCGCCTGGGTCGAAACTCCGTGACATATACGAACTTCGGCAGGCCGGAGCCAATTCTCGTGTGGCAGACTCGATGACGGATCTCATTGAACAGATAGGAACGCCTGGAAACGGCTCTACGTCGTCTCGTCGCACAGCTTTGTTCCAGGTAGCGGAGAAAATGCGAGATAAGACATTCATACAACAGTGCCGTGATCACGGAGTCGAAAGCGTTATACTTAAAGACATCGCTAAAGAAACAGACCCTATTTGCGGGTACCTTATCATGTCGTCAATCGTTACAATCATGTCCAAGAGTCCATCAGCTCACATGTGTGGGTTGCTTTGCGCAGAGGAACCCGGCGCGTTCTTTGCTCGGCTACTGAGCATCCCTGAAGACATCAAGAAGTTGGCCAAGGACCGCAAGAGCAATCTTTCGAAGCGAAACCAAGGCTTACTTACCGCCATTGAAAGCCAACTCCGGGCATTGTCAATCTGGGATGGGAAGCCACCTTCATTCGTCTCGCCAAGAGGCCTTGCAACTAAGTGCCTTCAGCTCCTGATCGCGCATGACATTCTTATGGGGAGTGATCCCAGAGTTTTCACAGAAGCCGTTACGAAACATCTTTTCAAGGTGCTTTCGGATGCTAGCGATGACACTGAGTATTACGACTACCCGAAGACTGCGCAGTCGGTTGAGCTGTGCAGTGCGCTCTCTGTACTTAATGTACATGCCGTCGGCGTAGTGACGTTGCAAGGTGGCGAGAGCGACTCGACAAGACGGTACTTCGCAACCATAGCCGATGTTTTACACTCATCACTTCAGACCCCAGCGCGCGACGACAAAGCTGTGGACGACTTGATTCTGAGTCTCACGATCAACTTGACGAACAACAATCTTGCCGCGCCCACCATTTTTGCCGAAAAGGGGCTCTTGCCGGCTCTCGCTGCCTCTGTGTCCAGCAACCTTAGCCTGGCTTTGACCTATGTTGCGCAAGATGCGTCGACGGACGGGATTTGGAACAGCCTTTATTTGCAGCTGGGTATCCTTATCAACTTCGCCGAACATAATGATTTAGTACGGAAAATACTGAATGAATGTCAACATGAGAGTCGAGATCCGGTTAAGGAGCTGATCCAACTCTTCATAGATAACCACTGCAGAACGAGTGAGGTACGTTTTACACTCAGACCGTGTTCATTATTATAGTAACTAATCGACTCTGGACAGGCGGACTCGATACAAAAGACTCAACTCAACGTCGCTTTCGGTTACTTATCTGTACTCCTAGGTTACCTGGCATTACATCGGCCAGTACGAGAGAAGCTCGCGCGCAGTCATTCGACGATGAGCATCAAGCCGTTGATTGGCGCGATCCGCGAATTCATGGCTCACCACAAGCAGGTCGAGCAAGTTATAGATGAAACAGATGGTGAACACCAGCGACACGGCGACTACGCTGAACAGCTGCAAGAGTTGGTTCAACAACTTGAGAGAGCAGCTCGAGGATAGAATTCTCCTCATTGTGGATTACGACGGCGTTGCGTGTGCAGTACAGTTTGACGTTGGATTCCTGCTTGCTTGCTACCCTACTCGCACAGGTTTGCTCTCGACGTACGCAAACTTCTCCCAGGATTCCATGAGATTACCTGCTGAGGCCGAGGCCTAGAGCTGGAAGCCCGTATACCTTTTTACCAACATGATAATTACGATGACGAGATATTAGATACGGATGGGGCATCAGGATTAGGTATGCTTTTTCTGTTCGCAAAGGATTACATGGTTGTCACATGGTCCATCACAACTTGATACAAGTAGCTCGAGGATACATTCTACGACTTGCTAGCGATTACCTATTCGTACAGAAGAGAAGAATAGAATGATGATTTGGTATACCTAAATACATCCTATGTACGTTGCTATCCCAATAACATGTGATAATTGGCTGTTTTCTGCTGTGACTTGTGTGTGCCCTCCCTGATGTTTTCCGTAAACGGTGCTGCATATCCGTGCCTGAGGCCTCGGCGTCAAGAGAGGGAGCTGAATGCACGGGGGCTAGACCTCGATGGGCGTCTGAATAGTGGATCGGTGCTAAAAGGACCCACCAGTTACCGATCTGGGCGGCAGCCCGTGCCTCGTATCACTCAGCGCACCCCTCTAGCGTGGACTCAGTGAACCACTTACCGTCCAGTACTCGTAGGTACCTTACGGGCACTACGAGTGCCTACAAAGGACCTGGGGGAACAGCCCCTCCCCGCCCTCCCTTCCCACTGAACCGCCCGCTGGGGGTATCGTCATGCAGTGTTATCATTAACGGCTTTCTTATCCATTCCTCTGCGGACTCTTATCCATCCTTCCCACTTTACACGTTCCCCGTCCCGCGAAATCAACCTAGACACCGTCACCGTCACCGTCACTCCCCCCAAACCAAACCAAGCCCTGAATCATATTCTTAATACTACGGTTAATTGTGTATTTTTATTCTGAACAGACGACTTGTGCCTTCTGTCGAGTGTGTGTATTTCCCCCGCGACCGTGCGATCGTTACGATCGTTAATCCGTCCCAATGCCGCCGCCGCCGAAGCAGCGGAAAGTTGCCATCGTGGGCAGTCGATCAGTCGGTATAACACCCCATCATGTCCTTGCGAAAGGCCCACCCCTCGTCCAAGATGTTCTTTTATGAAATGGTTATATAAGTTCTGTGTTAATGATCATGTGAAAATTTGTCGTGTCTACTGTCGTCGCATCTTTCTGTCTTTCATCCGAACTCCATGCTCTCCATCTCACCTCGCGCCCTCCCCCGTTGACCATGATGAGTTGCTGACCGCGCGGCCTTCGTTGGGGATGTACAGGCAAGTCGTCGCTCGCCGTCCAATTCGTCGATGGCCGCTTCGTCGAGAGCTACTATCCGACCATTGAGAACACCTTTAGCAAGGTGATGCGGTTCAAGGGCCAGGACTACACCACGGAGATTGTCGACACTGCTGGTCAGGTATGCGGCGCCAGAGAGAGAAAGAGTCGTAGGAGTGAATAACGGTTCCCGCTGACGGTGACGATGTTATAGGATGAGTACAGTATTCTTACCTCGAAACACTTCATCGGTATCCATGGCTACATGCTAGTCTACTCGGTCTCATCCCTGCCCTCCTTCGAGATGGTGCAGGTGATCCGGGAGAAGATCCTTAACCACCTTGTATGTTGTCCTACCTCGCTACCTCCTATCCATTCTATCACAGTCGGCCAGTAAGCTAACGCAATGCTTCCAGGGAACGGAATGGGTTCCCATTTGCATAGTAGGCAACAAGAGCGATCTCCGTCCCGAGCAACGCCAAGTCAGCCAGGAGGATGGCCAGAAGCTGTCGGAGCGCTTCAACTGCGCCTGGACCGAGGCCAGTGCTCGCTACAACGAGAACGTCGGCCGGGCCTTTGAGCTCCTGATCCAGCAGATCGAGAAGTCGCAGAACCCCAACGAGGCCCCTGGCGGCGGCAAGTGTGTCCTCATGTGAGATTTTTTCACATGAGGAAAAAACACATTTTTCCACGCAACGCATATGCGCAACGCAAAACACACGTCATTTGCATAGGGAGACCAAGGGGAGCAATTATTCGGATCTGGGCAAAAAAAAACACAAAACACAGGAATGGGTCATAGAGATTAGGGCAGCATCGCTTTCATCATCATTTTCTTCCCTTTATGGACCATGTGGTTATCATACACGGGTTTACAGTGGACATGGACATCTCATGGTTACCTTAAGTAAACACACACACACGCACGCACACGCAACGCAACGCAACGCACCACACACACAGCACGCGACCACACAAACAACACGATGCGCGTCTGGGGTACTCTGGTTCTCTAATGCTAGACATGGGCCAGAGGGGTTCACGACACATTATGGATGCTCATGGCTTTTACACACGTCTCAGGGGGGTGGCATTCGTCTCATCATCGTTATCACATCATCATCGTTATGCTGGGTGGTGGGTTTGCATCTATCTTTTGCTATTTCCGGTTTGTCTATTTGTTGGATGAATTCCCATCTACCGAACAGATATAACCGGCAGGCTATCAACTCACATGCTATGCTTCTGTACTTGATTTCTATTTCTTATTCATGAAGTGTACGTTACAACGGTTTTATTTAGCTTGACGGATTGTCATGTTCATGACCAAGGGCAACAGGTCAGGTTGTTTTCTTTACTTGTCTTTGTTTTCGTGGGATGTCTTCTCGTGCTCTTGTCTACAAAGTAATGGAAGTCGTCGTGGTGCAACGACGCATATTGTAGTCTATAGCTATACATATACGCATCACCATCATCAACATGAAGTCGTAAGGGGGTGAGCAACCGAAATTCCCCCCTATGGATTCAACTCCATCCCTTTCTCCCTTCACCTACCTAGACACACATCTCGAGTGCAACTAACACACCACCCAATAAACCCCCTTGACCGCCGCAAGCTAAAAAGGCGACACAAAACTCGAAACGACCAATTGACCATCAACACATCAACGGCATTCAAGGGATCCACGATCTCAACCATATTTATAGACCAAGGGAGTCGATGTATCGTTTTAATTCGTAGTACCGACGATATATCTGAGGCAAAAGCAGCAAACTGTCGTGACGGTCCGTCAGAAGTATATCGGACCGGTGCCGGTCCGGAGTGCGCAAATAGGTGGTTGCGATCTGGGGAAACGGAATCGACGATCACGGCGTTCGAGTAGAATCTGACAGGAACGTGTTCCGAATGGTGACTGTTGTGATTATCTCACTTTATTCTATTTTCTGCGTATTTGTAGGATAGGGACGCAGGAACGTTTCTGAGACTGCTGACAGGGGACTCGGCCGTTTGCAGCTAAGTGACCTACGAGATCCGTAGATTCCGGTGATTTCCCGAGGGCTGTGCTGCGATATCGTCATCTTCAGCATCGAACCAGAGAATAGACATCACGAATAGGTACTCGGATTTATGAGGTTGTTTAGGAGTCATTGGAAGATCAGTTGGATTAGGAAAGAAACCCGCCTAAGCGCGCATCCCGTTCAAGACAAGATCACCGTCTCAACTCCGACGGAAGCGATGGATGCGGGAACAAGCACCGTCTACTGCCCCATGTGCAGCTACCAGGCGACGGGTGAGTATGACATAGTACTCGTGCGTTTCCTCCACTCATCTACTCCCCTATCCTATACTTACGACCAGCAGCACATGGAAAAGCGCCATTCTGAAGGCGGGGGATCCTTCTTCATCGCGGACCCGGAACTACAGCAACCACAGTCACAATTACAACGCCAACAAGAACGGATACAAACACAACAGCAACAAACAATGGAAACCCTCGAATGCCCCATCGACGGCTGCGCAGCAACACTCACGCTCGCAGAGCTCGAAGACCACGTCAACATGCACTCTGTCGAGGTCGAGGATGTGGCCGAGGACCCCGAGGTCATCGAGTGTCCTGTCGACGGCTGTTATGAGCGTGTGGGTGTTGAGGTCCTCGATCGACATTTGGATCGTCATGCGATGATTGCGACGGGGAGTAGGGAGTATCGGTCGCCTTATGCGGTGGCGAATGCGACTGCGACTGCGCCGGTACGAGAGCGGGATTTTAATGAGAAGGCGGATGAGACGAAGGGGGTTAGTGGTGGGCGGAGATTTCGGTTGGGTGTGGGTGTTTCTTCTTTCATTTATGATCTGATTTGACTGAGTATTTTGGTTGGGTTGGGATTCGCTAACGGGAAACAAGACATTCGATCTCGGCAAACATGCGTATGAGGACCGGATGCCCGAGTCGCTTGTTGCTATGTTGACCAAGGGGAAGTACACGAGTGCTGAAGGTTCGTCGATGGCTTCAATCTGTGGTGGACGAGGACTTGCTCACGGGATGTATCTTAGGGATTATCCCCGTGCTGTCGAAATTGTTGGATCACAGCTCGTCGACGGAGTTTGCGTATCTCTGTCATCCGGCGGTGCAGCATATCTCCATGTTACGAGGAGAAGGTAGGCGTCTCATCCCCAAATATCTCCCGTTCTTGATGGCTGATAGAGATAGGCGGTTTCTGCGGGTATCGGAATATCCAGATGCTCACGTCATACATCATCGGCAATCGTGCCGAGGGTGTCGACAGGCTAGGCGAGGAGATCCCGAGTATTTTCCAGATTCAGGATTATATAGAGAACGCGTGGGATATGGGCATCAATGCTTCTGGTAGGATAGAAACGGGTGGGATCAGGGGGACGAGGAAATATATTGGGACTCCTGAGGTAAGCTTTCTCTCATCCCTGAACGGGTTATCCCTTGCATGGGACATCTACTGGAATGGGTTGCTAACCGTGATGATAGGCGCAAGCCATGTTTCAAAGCCTCAAGATCCCGTATGTGGAAACAACTCTCGAAGTTATGCTATCGATCCAACACTGACACCCTTCCAGCACCGACGTTAAAGGCTTCAAATCCACCGAGACAGGCGTCTCCGAAGCCAGGCTCCTCGCTGCTATCCAGAGCTACTTCGAGAGCTCTGATGTCCCCTTCAACCCCCAGGATCGCGTTCGCCGCACCCATCTACCACCAGTCTACTTCCAGCACCGCGGCCACAGTCTCACTATCGTGGGCATTGAGAAACGCCGAGGCGTCGACGGCCTCAACCTCCTTGTCTTCGACCCTATGCATGATCCACGTCGTCTGGCACGGCTTGTGGGGAGGGACAAGGATGGGAAGTTGCCGGCGGCGATGAGGTGGTACTCGGATGGTCCGTTGAATTTGTATCGGAGGGGGAATAAGTATTTGAGACGGTTTCATGAGTTTGAGATTCTCAAGTAAGTCTTGATCTTGTGTTTGCTTTGGTGTTGAGGATGCTAACGAATTGGTAGGTTGAGACCGGAGAAGCTCTTTTAATCTGGACTAGATCACAAGCCTAAGGGTTTGTGTTGGCTTCTTTATTTCTTGTATGTTATTATTTAGCGTTTTGAAGAGCCGGAGTTGAAGATGATGATAAAGAACAGATTTTATTGTCTAGAATTATAGTAGATGGCAAGTTGAGTTGGAGTACTAGACAGCCATGCATTAGATACCCGAGTTGAAGGATGTCACTTTTCATCCTACTCATTCCATGAACTCTTCATACTCTGAGTGAAGGTCAAATCACATCAACCTGCATACACTCATCTTGATCTGATCTTTTTTATTCTTGTTTATTTCTCTAGACAACACCTAGTCTAACACAACCAAGCTTCTAATTGTTCAAGCCTTCTCACCAGTCTCAATCCAGCGCTGCAAGGCAGCGAGGGCCTTGCCGCGGTGCGAGATGCCGTTCTTCTTCTCCTTGGCCATCTCTGCGTATCTATTTATTTTTCGTTAGCTCTTCATCTTTGGGCACGATATGAAGTAAATTAAAGGTGAATAATGGGATAAACTCACGTCTCGCCCTCGTACTCGAAGACTGCGTCCCAGCCTGTTGATTTCATGTCAGTGATGAGAAAAAGAAGGAAGGGAGGTGATGGAACGGACCGAAATGTGTTGGGCCGCGAGCGGGAACGATTTTTCCCTGTTTTGTTGTTAGCTAGAAAAACCGAGAAGGGTGGGGAGGTGTGAAGAATGATGAGGAAATGAGGAAAGGAGAAACGCACATCCGTCCGACCCTGGAACAACAGCACCTCCTCTCCCGGACCGGCGCAGAACCCGAAGGTGGCGACGGCCTGCGCGGACTTATCCTCGTAGGCGGCGAGCAGGTTGTTAAGGCCGGTGTGGCCGATGGATTTCATGAACCATTTGCTGTTTTTGGTGTTAGCTTTCATTATCCATTACCATTCCACTCTCTCATCTCCCTATCCCCTAATCGTCCTCCACCAACACTTCCAAAAGATAGGGACTTCCAAAAGATAGGGAGAGGGGAGGGAGGTGGTATGAGAGGGATGATGAAGGAAAAGGGAAGACAAACATGTAAGGTCCCGGCAACCCCTCCAACGCATTAAAGCACAGACACGTATCCTCGACGAGGACGGGTCCGCCGATGAGCTTCGCGGCAGCACGGCATTTCTCAATGGTCACTTCGTCCAGGGTTCCCTGGATCTCGGGGAGGTCAAGGGCCTGGTTCTGCACGGTGATTCCGCTGGGCTCGAGGATGGCGCGCACTTCGGAGAGCTTGTTGGCGTTTCCGGTTATGAAGTTTAGGATGCGAGGGGGAAGTGTGGTGGACATTTTGGTGGTAATGAGGATGATATGGGGAGAGAGGGATGAGGATGAAGATGATGGTGAGATGTGAGGATTTTGAGAACAGTCGGGATGAGAAGTGACTGCTTTATAGATCTCAGGTCTAACTATCAATCGATTAACCTCCAATCCAATTGTGTTCTCGGCTTAGATATCTCATCTACTCACCTCTTGTCCGTGATATTTGGATGAGTAGTTCTAGGCTCCGTTTTCCAAGACGGCGCAAACAGTCGAGTCACTCGGCGTACGGCGAATGACGCTATCGGGGCGGCTGTGGTGGGGACGTTTTGGTGCGAATTTTGTAGTATGCCGTAAAGTGACGGTCGGTGCAGCCCCACCGTTATGAGAAACGGGTTCTTACAGACGTCTACGAATAAACTGCTGTGAAAAATAAGAAAATATGAAGTTTTAAATGGTATGGACGATTTCATGGGGAGTGTGGTGAAACCATGACTTAATTGACGTTTTGTACGGATTACGGATCACTCTGCGTGTAAACGTAGTCGAGCTTACGGGCATCACGAAAGGGAGGCATCCCAGCTTCACGACGACTCCCGGATCTTCACCTTTCACACAAAACATCACATCATTTCACTTCATCGCCCATTTCAAACCATCATCTCAAACAATCAATTCATACCTCCCTAACACCATCTACTCCTCCTTCCCAGTCGGGTTATCCTTCTTCCACTGCTTCACCCACGCCTCGATGCGATCGATATTACTCTCCATGTCGTCCGTCGTATTGCTCTTCAGCTCGACGACAATGTTCTCGTCGTACGAGTCCCGCGCCTCCTGTATCAGCACGTCCATGATCTCCGAGTCCATGTTCTCTTGGAGTTTGGCTTCGGGGTATTTTCTGTTTTCGTTAGTCTCGATTCCCTTCTTATCATAGACCATCGAGTATGGTATATTCGATGAAGGATGGATGGCTGCCAATGAGTAGGAAGTGATAGAAAGAAGGAATAAAAGCTTACCTCGCCTTCAACCGATCATACAACGTACTCGTATCCGACCGCAGCACAACGACGAGATCGACCCAGCGCTCCGGGAACAGATCGCACGCGTGCCAGTCAATGATGCAGCCGCCCTCCGCGACCTCGTCTTCGAGGGCATCGAGTAACTGTCTTTTGTTAGCTTTCATTCATTCCCTTCTTCTCATTTCCATTCCCATCCCCATTTCCCTCTCCTCTCTCACCCCCCTCGTCTCTCCTCATCACCGTTCCTCATCAACCCCCTCATTACCAACCCTCCCTCAAACAGTAGAGAAAAAAAGTGAAAATACCTTATCCTCATCCACAATCCAGCTCTGAAACTCCTCGTCCCAGCCCTCATGGCACCCTTTATCCTTGACGATCTGGTTGACCGAGACGTGGCGCAGACCCGTGCGCTCGGCCAGCACCTCGCAGTGCGTCGTCTTGCCGACGCCCGGCGTGCCGGTGAGGACGATGGTGGGGCTTGTGCGCATTTTGTCTCTTTTCCTCTCCGTTTTTTGTTCCCTTCTCGTTGATGTTTATGGTGAAGAGGATGATTTCACTCTCTTCTTGTTGCGCTTCTTCGATGAGAAGATGTCGTCTAGACGTTGATGTTTGTCAAATGATTACCGAGACGACAGCAAATCAGAGATTCGTCTGTTTATGATACCCGAGTCGCAAATAATCTCTCTCTTGAACAAACCGTCAAGAAAGATCGTCCTTAGTCGTCAAGTAAATTTGTAAGTGAGTGATTGTGTCAGTAAGTTGATCTGGTAGGTGTGAAGACCGAGTAAGGCATCCGGCCTAGCGCATAAATCAATTCCCCCGGCAGGGCCCTGAAAAATCACTGTCGGTCCCCTGTAAATTTTTGCACTACGGCCTGAACAATTTAGCGTCCGGTCACGTGAATCCCTTTCCATATCACAAACTCTCAACAAATCACGGATTACCGACATCTTCACGCATGTCTAGAAAAGGAGCATCAACACGTCTGCAAATATAGCTTCTTCTTTCTCTTCTTTATTTCTTTCTCTGGATACACGCCTGGAGTTCTTGGCTCAACAGCCAACCTCCTAAACACAACAGAACTAGAAACGTAGCATGTGATCGGTGAAAAAATAAGAAGAAAACGCCCCATCCATGGAATCGCCTGAGAAGCTCTCTTTCTAGTAGTTCAACCACGTCTCGATATCCATTAATTCAGCTGTACACACATACACCAGCGAGCGCCACACGTACTGCGTACTGAGCCCACCTGCTTTGTCCAGACAAATGCAGGCGCCCAACACAGCCAGGCCGCCCATAATTCTTTGTATGCTTCCAGCTGTAGTTTTCTCCAGGGATGCCTCCCAACCCGTTCTTGGCTCATTATTGTACCCGTTAGTTAGTTAACCCCACCAGCCACGATATCTATCATATATTACTTTCTATTCACGCCCGTCGAGTTCTCGACGCACATGTCGGCTGGCAAGCTGCAGCTTGAAGACTGAAATTCACGGAGCTAGGTAGAAGTAGAAGACGGTGCCGCCACAATCTCCTCGCCCTCGATAAGCTCACGCTCTTCCGCTTCCAGCTTTTCTTGTTGAGCAATGGCCTGGGCAGAAACAATCTCCGCCAGTCGCTTTAATCGGGGGGTTTGTAGCCCTATAGACGGACACATGTTAGTCACTGTTTTCTTGTGTTCGAGTGAAGCAAGCTCATTCAACTTACATGATGGCGTGTATGTTTCCAGGGCCGTGATGGCACGCGGCTCGGCGATTTCATACGGTCCACTATCATCCATGTCTACAGCTTGCAATAGGAGAACATCACTCTTCTCCGTGACTCTTGACGCCACGGCCTTCATGATTTCTCCGTTGATCGGCTGCTCGTAATCAGCAACAAGGTACTGGTTCAGGAGCTTCTGGATTTGATTGGGTGATAGCCTGGACGAATTTGTTAGTATCACACATGTTGCTTGATCCAGGTACGTAGGTTAAAACTCACATCCAGCAGATGTCTTGGATGATCTCGATGTCGTTCAATGTCGCCTTCTTAAGCTGCAGAAGCTTGGTTGCTTGCTGGGAGGGAGTTAGCATATTGCAAATACCTAGGGAGGCCGATATGCCAATTGACTTACCATCAAGTGTTCAAGTTGCAGAGTACCCTCAGGCATGTCATGACTCTTGCACCACTCCTCGATACGCGTGATGTTGTAGTTGATCTGGAGACCACGCTTCCATGACAGGAAGTTTCGCCGCATGAGGAGGTCATTGAATGCAGTCACGCCGACCAACTTCAGAAGCTCCGTTACCGTCTGAGTTATGATGGAATCCTCCAGATAGTAGCCCTTCATCGCCCGATAAACGTTATTCAAGAGGCTGAGAAGGTTGTCCATGCTGTAAGCCGGGGCGGAGTTATTCGCCAACAGCTTACCAAGGAATCTACTGCTTTCGTTGGTAACAAAGCCGGGCAGCGACTGAGATTCAATAATCGCAGGGATGATCATCTTATGAAGCTTCTTCTTCAGAATCTTCATCCACGTGTGGTAGATATTGAACTCAAGACTCTCTAGATCGTGCTTGACAATCTCCAACAACCGGTCGTACTCATAGTTGTCCGTCTTCTGCGCCTCGTACCAGTCCTCCGCGAGGAAGACGAACGAGAGCATCTCGTGAACGTTGGACAACCAGAACGCACCCGGGTTGATGGCATCTTCGCCATCGTGCTGCATAACCTCCTGTTGGATCGACTGCATCACGTTGGCCAAAAACCTCTCAGATTCCTTGACGAATCCGTTATTCCACATCTCGGACGTCACGAGGTTGATGAGGTACGAAGGGAAGAGAACTTCCTTGTCGGAAGGCGGAGGGTTCGTCGCGGGCGAGGGGATCTTCAGATTCTTGATCAGACCCATCGTCACCTCTTCGTTCAGCCCGTCCTCATCTGCCAGAAGAGTTTCCAGCTCCATTTCGATTGTATCTGGAACGGTGGTGAAAGCAGTATTAAGGCGAGTATTACTGACGGCCATAGAAACCGGCCGCGGATTGTACGCAGCACTGAATCGGTCCATCATGCTCGGCTCCGCACCTGCGCTTCGTCGCTTAGGCTTCTTAACCGACATGAGGTTGATTAGGCCGTTAGGAAGTGACGAGACACCGTTACCATTAATTATGTCGCCATTAACTGGGGCCGATCGCCTGGCATACTCGAGCTCTTCGGCCATTTGGGAAAGCTGCTCCCTGAGCGTGCTCTTCTCGTCCAAGTGCAGCGTCGTCTCTTGTCGGATACGTTCCAGTTCATCAGTAGCATTTCGTAAGGACTCTTTCAATTCCCTTTCTTCTTCTGTCATACGCTTGATGGTTGTTGTAGAGTCTTCGAAATTCTGCTGCAACCTCTTCATATCGTCTTCCATGGCCTGCAGCTTGGCAACGGCAATACCAGCTTGGTTTGCCTCTGCCTGCAGCTCCTTGGTACGCGTCTCGAGAGCATTGTGTCTGCTCTTCCACGACTTGATCTGATTTTCGTAGTTCTCTACCTGGCCAATAAGTGTCTTGTTCTGATTCTTCATCGTACCCAATGACTGGGTTAATTCGACGACCTTGTTTTCCAGTTTGTACGAAATCTGCTTCAAGTCGCGAGCTTCCTCTCTCATCTTCTTGTAATCTTTTCTCGCGGCCCTTCCGCGCCACAAGCTCTGGACCAAGATTACCTTCTTGCGGTAACTCCTGAAAGCGCGAAGTTGACGTCTCGACCGCCATACACGCTGGATCAGAAGAACTGCATTGCCTACGCGCGTCTCCATGATCTGCTTTCTGCGCAAGTAACCCTTGGCCGTTGCTTGAGCAAGGATGACGTTGTTGCGGATCTGTAAGAACTTCTTGCGCTCCTTTTGTCCTCTCCAGACGCGTTGGATTGTGATGGCTGCTCGGACTGTGCGGAGTTCCTGAGCTTTGACTCTCGTGAAATGGGCTCGGGCGAGCGTCTGAAAAGTAACAATAGCGTCGCGCGCCTGCAGGTACTTGCGGCGATAGTACTTGGCCTTGAGGTTCTTTTGAATTAGAATGGCGGCTTCGCTCATGCGACTCTGGCGAAGATTCTCCAGGTGTGCAAGCATACCAGCACGGAAGAAAATCTTTGTCAGACCCAGCTGGTAAGTATCATTGCCCGTTCCGGTGATGGAGCCCAGGGCATGAGCCAAGATTTCCTTGACAAGCTGCCTAATCTCGGTCTGCCACCTGGATGATGGGATCAACAGATAGTATCTCAGAGCAAATTCCTCGTATGTCCATCGACCTGGATAACCAGCGCAACTTATGCGAATGGTTTCGAGGACACCACAAGCTCGAAGCTGACTGAGAACCATAGGTCCCTCAAACTTCCATGACTCCTTGGCTTCGTTGGGCTTAATGCAACGAATGTAGTGAACATTAGTGTTTCCAATGGTTGTCATGAGCTCGATAAGTGACGAGCGGAAGATACCACCAAGAGTCGGCTTGCGGTTAACAGCGACTCCAATCTTCCGACCGGCAGCGGGCTTAGCAACCGAGGAACTTGCTGCAGCAACGTCCTTCTCACGCACAGCAGAGGCGGCGTAAAGAACCTGCTTGAGGAAGCGGTTTGTCGATGCACGCAGCACAGCCATGTGCTCATCCGGTACAGTATCTCTGTTCTTCTCGATGAAACCCTCAGACTCGTAAGTGACATCAACAGCATAGTGGCAAACCGTGAATGCCGACTTGCCAAATCGGGGCTTCTTGAAGAACCTGTTCTTATCCTTGGTAAAGTTGTGATGCAACTTTGTGACGAACTGGTCATCCGTACCCATGGGCAACCTGGACTCTTCATCTAGAAGTGACAGAATACCCAGCTTTCCTTCAATGAGGTCGATACAAGGCTGGTTGTCAGAGAATTCGATGAACGTCCAGTCAATCTGCTCTCGTACGTATTCCTCCTGTTCGAGTCTGAAGACATGCGAGTTGAACTGCTGTTGCAGCTTCTCGTTGGCGTAGTTGATACAGAACTGTTCGAAAGAGTTCTTGGCAAAGTGCTCAAAACCGTAAATATCCAGGACACCGATGAAGGATGTGACACGGCTCAAGACCTCATCAGCAGCAAGACTTCGGTTGATGATTTCTACCAACCAGTCGAAAAGACTGGAGTAAATGTACTTGGCAACGGAATCACGCACGACGATAGCCTGCTGTTGTGTGAGGTTGGACACAATCTTCTCACCACGAGTGACAAGCTGCTTCTTGACAATCCACTTGGCGAACTCATTTGCGTCGATACCCAAGAGGGCACAGGCGCGCTCCAGGGACGGCTCGGTAGCAGCCAGATTACTGTCATTTCGCGAAGCACCGATCTTGACGTTACCGAGGTGCAAAAGACCGGCAAGGAGGTTGAAGATTCCGGCTTGCTGAACCTCGTCAACACCAATAGTCTTCAACGAGCTCTTCGTGGCCGCGAATTCTGCCTGATCGTCGACGCCATCGATAGTAGGGGCATTGCCTTGGTTGAGGTAATCGAACTGCTCAGGCGCCATGAGGCCCAAATCATGTCGCTCCTTGTCCGAAGCACCGGCCAATAGCTGGTAGAAAATGTGGTAGTTTCTCTCTTTAAGCGGCTGGAATACCAACCGTGACCGTTCCAGCAGGTAGGTGCGAATGCGAGCTCCGATAATGTTTGTCTTGTCATCGAACATAATCTCAATGTACTTTCCGAATCGAGAGGAGTTGTCGTTTCGTGTGGTCTTAGCGTTACCGAACGCTTCCATGATAGGGTTGGTAGCCAAGATTTGCTCTTCGGTCTCGCTCATCGTCTCGGAGCCCTTCTTCACGCGGCCGCCCGGGTTGTCTGGGGATTCTCGCGTTGCGAAGTACCGCATGATGTACTTGGCACTGACTGTCTTTCCGGCACCGGACTCTCCCGAAACAACGACTGTTTGATTACGGCGATCTTTGACCATTTTTCTGTATTCCGTGTGAGCCATGCAGGGGCCCGCAGAGGTTCGGGGGATATATGACCTACATGAACGCCTCTTCCGCAATGGCAAACAGATGAGGTGCTTGTGTCTCTCTCTGTTTACCGGCATAGACTTGGACCATTCCTGGTACATAGAGGGAGTCGACACGGGCGAAAGGATTCGTTGCTATTAGGACTATACCACTGTATGTGTAAATCTCTTTCTGGGCATATCGCAGCCGAATCGCCTGGAGGACTGGAGAGGAGCAGGTCAGCAGGTCTGACTCAAAGAAGCCCGTGGGTACTGGCGAGGGGAGAGCATACCGGCAGGCTCGTTAAGGTGGGACAGATTTGTGAGATCATCGCTGGCTTCGAGCATAGTAGGGTTCATGAGAGGTGGCAGGGAATCGTCGTTGCCATTTTGTATGGCTTCAAGTGATACCACAACTTCCTTGGTCTAAGAGCCCAAGGTGGGCACATGGTTAGCACGGCTTGCTCGCGAAAGAAAGAAAGACACCGACGGCCAGGAACTGCATACCTCTTCAGTAGCGTCTAGCTTGAAAGTTAGGGTGACTTTGTCGCCATCGACGGACTTGCTGACAACCTCGGATGCCACCCAGCCCTCAGTGGCATCGGGCTGCCAAGCTCTCGTACCGACATCGTAGCTATGCGACATGGGTGGCGGCTCAGGGCGCTCTAGGCGACGATACGGTTGGGAATAAGGTACGGCGCGTCGCGAGGAGTTGTAAGGTTAGAGGAGTACTTAAAAGGGAGCCCAGGCTGAAGGCATCCGGTATATAAAAGTATAGGAGAGACTGTGCAAGATCTATTAGGAGGGTATACTCAAAGGCGGGTCTACCACGAGACACGGCAAGAAGCGTCTCAGAACGGGCAGTGGGAAGAGAACGAAAAGAAGGATGTGTGACGCAAAACTGCTGGGCAGCAGGATACCTACAGTATCAGAAGAGAAGGTTAGGTCTAACTCCTTCTCAGAAGTCGAGGAGTTCAAGAAAACAAATAACAACAGAGGCAGGAAGATGGCTGGTGGTTGTTGAGCGGTGGAATCGTGGTTAAGGACCAAGGTGACAGATTAGAGCTGGATGGAGCCCATGGAGTCCGTATGCTCACTAACCCACTAACCCACTAACCAGCGACCAGCGTTCGGGGCCAGAAATTGGTACGATAATAAAGGGAGACGCGTAGCCTGTTCCGGGTTAGCGCGACCTTTTAATAAAACCCCATGACATTGACTTCTGTACCTTTTCCAACCGGGTGTTAGTGCAGGTACGCAGCGGACGCCATACGGTACGGTACGGAATACCTAGGTGTGGTGGAAAGAACGACGGGAGCACGTCGTTTTGCAGTGTCAACGGGGGGATGTGAGGCGGTAGCTGGCGCACTGTGTTTACTGTACGAAGTACCTCGCGCATGTACCGGTTGCTGGCAGGCAAGTGCCATCTTCCAGCTGAACTACCCGGAACTACCGTCCCTAACGTCGTTAAGTACTTCTCACATCGTACTGGTTACACGTATGGTGGGGAGGACCCACGTAACTAATGTATCAAGGTAACTGCGTTTTGATGGGCATCATCTCTCTCACTGTACGGAATACGGAAGACCAACGTAACGGACCCAACCTAACGGATTACCCATCGTCGCCGTACACTGCAGCGTCTCAACACTCTCTCGCTGAGACCGTACTGTACGCCGTATGTACGTGAGGTAGACATTAATATCTGTAAATCGAGCTGACCTTACCATAATCTCTAATTTCTCACCGCTTCGCGTTAACAGAATGTATTGACGACGGAATACCTGCTTAGTGCAGTGTATAAGGTAAGAAGTGGTAAGGTTATTGGTAGCAGCAGGCATATGGTTGCTTCAAGTTGTCAGTGACCCTTTAGTCTGCAGTCGAGTTTCTGTGCGTGTGTGTCACTCACTCACTCAGCGAGCGTGTGTCTGTCTGTACGCAGTACGCAGCACGATGCTATGTGCGCTGTGTGCTGTGCTGCGCTGTGCTGTTTTTAATCTCACCGACAAAACCAACAATATGGATGGGAAGACAGTGATGATGATCAGTTCTGTTTTCTGTTTCATACCTTACCTGACATTCATTACGGAACAGCTGCAATCTCTGCAGAGCTCAGATTATCTGCCATTCTGCAGTGACAGCTGCTGCAATGACGGCAGGTCCATGGAATTGGGTCCCCCTGTGCAACGAACAGAGCAGAACGGGCCGTTTCTTCTCCTTCGAACTCTGAGCTTACGAGCGTGCTGCTTATTCCTGGTCGGTACGCCAGAGCTACCCCTGTTTACTTGTTTACAGTTTCCTGAAAGCAAGTACCTGCCATGTCCCGCTTTCCCTCTGCAGACACAGTGAACAATTTAAGGGGTAAAAGCGCTCTCAGATTAGTTACTACCCCAGGATGCCATGTGGCACGCTGCATCTCAGATTGTACGTAACAGCAACACACAGCTGTTTCTGCCTTCTGCCTTCCACCTACATCATACCTTGGGCTGACCTTCCTGCTGGCGACGAAGAGGACGTACGACATTGGAATCCGTAGTATGACCATCTGCTGACCGTCGAAACTTCCTCACAGAATTCCTGCGAGTACGGAGTACGGACTAAGTATGTAAGTACGCAGTAGCTCCTGGAGGGGAAGCCGGGAGAAATCACCCAAATCTGATCGTAAACGGCCAACATATTAGCAACGTAGATCTCTCTCCAATTTTCCCCTGCCGTTTACACCACTGCCCCCAAGTGAACTGTGCGCCATTGATTCAAACCAACCGGCAATACAACCCTCCAACGGTATTTGCGGGAGGGGCGATGAGAGGGGAAGAGGACGGATCGCTAAACGAGCCAGTCCGAAACCAATCCCGTTCATCCATTTACCCAGGTAAAGTCTCTGTCTGTCTCCGGAATACTCGCGTTGGGCCGTGCCACTTCGTCGCTGTCCGTAGCAAAGTTGCATTCTCTGCCGCCTACATAGACGAGACTCCTCTCTCGCTCTTCGCCAAATTGATGTTATTTTCTCAGTCCAGGGTGCATGGGTCACTTCATCACACCTTGTTGTCGTTCAAATCAACTGCTAATCAATCTGTAACAATGTCGTTGTTGTCGTTGCCGTCTTAGCTGCTCTTAAGCTATTCTTGTATTTGTTTTTTTCCTTTTTTGCCGTACCGGCCTAATCTCAATCTGAGCGTTCTTATGATGAATGAAGAACGACATCCAATGTAAGGCAAACCCTTTGCGTTTACCCCATCCAATCGTCGGCGGCTGTTGTCCGTTCCTGTTCGTTTATCCAGATATATCGTGTTGAAATTCCAAAGTGTCCCTTTTTTCGCTGTGTCGCTTTTGATATCTTCATATGTCGCAACAACCCCTGCTCTAGTTGTATCGGATAACCCATGCCGCTATAAGTTGAATTACATACCCAAAACACCATTCATGCTGTCCGTCTGCCCTCGATGCTCCCCTTTTAGTACAAAACACGTGTTAAGATGCGAGCTGCACAATTCACGTTAGTTCTCACCGGCCGATTACTCTTCGTTATATGGCATGTCCGGTACTCACAATCCAGTAGCTCGAGTCCTTCGAGGATGCTGCTGAGCTGGCTCGTCTCAGTGTAGCTCACATCAGCCATGAGATATGCTCGCTAAACACAGCTTAGTTTCTGCATGGCAGTACGGGACAAAGGGGAACTTACATCGGCTTTACTGACGCTGATTTGGTTAGAAACATTGTGCTGACCGAGAATCTCATTAACTATTGATAAAGTCAGTATCCGATCCAACACAGAGACACAACGTGATCTTCCGCGGATAACTCACCCTTGCGGAGGACGCCTGGGACGTTGTGATGAATGAAGATAATCTGTAAACCCAATTAGTCCCTCCAGCTTTCTAGGGAAAACACGAATTTGCACAGGCCAGGAACTCACTCTTGCGTGGTCCGACTCGGAAGAAGAAATTGAGCGGAGGTTGGCCTCTGGCAAGTTGACACTACCAGCTGTGATACCTGAGTTGATGTATCGAACAAGGGCGTCGCCGACTAATTGAATTCAGGTTAGCGAGAAACAAGAACGATAGGAGTCAGTATGCAAGAAATTTGCGGTACCTTCAACACCGATGGCACGCTGGGCTTCCTCGGTGCTACCACCAATGTGGGGGGTCATGATGATGTTCTTAAGCTCGCAGAGCTCTTTGGCCCATGCGTTCAACTCGTTGTTGAAGTAGGCACCGTTGGCGCTGGGTTCGGACGGGAAGACATCAATGGCAGCACCCGCAAGTTTGCCGGACTTGCTGGCAGCGATCAAGGCTGGGATGTCGACGACGGTGCCGCGACTGGCATTGATGAGATATGATCCGTCCTTCATCTGGGCGAATTGGGCGGTGGAGATCATGTTCTTGGTCTCGGGAAGCTCAGGAACGTGCAGGGTGACAAAGTCTGCTTTGTTGAGAAGGATTTCGAGAGTGGGCATTTGTCGGGTGTTGCCCAGTGACATCAAGTTCAAAACATCGTAGTGGATGACGCTCATACCCATGGCCTCGGCCAGAACTGAGAGTTGCGATCCAATGTGGCCATAACCGACGATACCTAGCGATTTTCGCATGAGCACGTGAATTCCAGCGACAGGACAATTGAATGAAGAGAAAGAAAAGAGAAGCAAGAGAAAAGGGAAAGGAATGAGCACATACCAAGTGTCTTGCCACGGATCTCCCAGCACTTGTTGCTCACCTTGTTCCAGACGCCCTGGTGCATCTCGCTGGAGCGGTCGCCGAGCTGACGGGCGAGCATGATGATCTCGCCAATGACAAGCTCAGCGACACTGCGTGAGTTGGCGAAGGGGGAGTTGAAGACAGCAATACCATGGCTGGCAGCGTAGTCGAGGTCGACCTGGTTAGTTCCAATGCAGAAGCAACCGATGACGAGCAGGTTCTTGGCCTCCTTGAGAACCTTCTCATTGAGCTTCGTCTTCGAGCGGATACCAATAACGTGCACATCTCTGTGATTAATTGTGTGAGCAGGCGAACAGGCGAAAGAGCGAGCAGGCGGCCGAGTCACCCCGTCCGATGTCGGCCGTGGATTAGCGCACTCACCGAATCTTCTCAATGAGCTGGTCCTCGGGCAGAGAAGTCTTCAGGGTCTCGACCTGGTAGCCCTGAGCGGTCAAAATGTCCTTTCCGGTCTGGTTGACATTCTCCAGCAGCAGGATCTTGATGTCCTTGGTGTTGAAGGGTCTGAGCTGCTTGAATTGGCCTTGCTGCTGTTGCTGCTGAGCCAGGGAGTGCGGGGACTGGAATGTGGTTGTGGGCGAAGCTGATACGCTGCCCTGGCGCAGCGAATGCTGTTGCTGCTCGGGGATGGAAAGGTTGGAAATGCTCTGAGCCGGCGCCATGATTGCCTGTGGTATTATATATAGTACTGGGTAAACGGGACGAGACGGGCTGGTGGGTTTGAGTGAAGAGACCAGGCGCGATGGAGAGCTGAGACTGCCAGACGAGGTATTAAAAATTAAGTTTGAAGCTGGAACACTACGTCTGTTTAAATACCCGAAATGTGAGATAGTCAGATAGTAAGATTACCTAGCAGAGAAGCTCTAGTTCAGAACTGTACTGTACCTTCCTACAGAACACCTGTTGACGTAGGTGTGTACTCGTACTCGCGAGTTGAGTCAGACTTGTAACCCGGCCATCCTCCCTTCCACCTTCCACGCATTTCGGAGAGAACATCTTTTCCCTCCGCAGTCTAGTCTCCCCAGGAAGCGGCTACCGCTACACTACAGAGGCTCACCCACCGACTTCCGTACTTCCGTTCTTCCGTACGGATTAGTATACCGTCGACCGCTGAAGGAATTCCGTGATCCGTCTCTCTCCTGTCCTCCGTATACGGTCTGAATCCTGATCATTCGAGGGAGGCGATTTGTAAGGACCATAATGGCCACTCGGCCCTCGGACGGAGGCGCAACGGCTCACTTTTTCCCTGTTTGCACGACCATCCGGTACTTACTTATCCAACGTTACTTTCAACTCACCACGGCGCGCAGGTATAGCACTACCCATAGTACCTAAAACCGGCCGCTATGTAACTTGGCTCCTCACTGTCACTCTGACTAACACACCTAAACCGGGCCCCGGAACAAGCCAGCGGCGGCACCTACGCACATACAATGGCCCTACCTACCGACCAGTAAAAACAGACGCGGCTGTTTTTTTCTCTCTGAAGGAAAATCTCTGTTACTATTCCGTAATTCGCTGTTGGCTTTAGCGTTGATTACTAGCTATGCTAGGCATGTCTAGGCATGGACGGGACTGGGTATAGTGTGTGGGTGATGCTTGGTATGGATGTCGCCATCGGTTGCGCGTACCTACGCATACGCACAGGTGAGGCTCTTCGAAGGGAAAGGCTTCGTTTTTTTGGCGAAGGAGATCTATCTCCACATTGAATGACATATTTTCATGCTTGGCGGTCTTCACTCGGTGTACGAATGCACTGCCGACCGGCAGTCGTGTTTCTACATGGATAGGCATTGCGTTATGTAGGGTAGGTATTACGGCTGATCTGAGGTCAACGCCTGATCTGATCGAAAGAAAGTAATACAATAGTAAGGCGATTTCAGCTACGATCGATTCCGGTTTTCTCTTTTACTCTTGCCGCATGCACGCTGGGAAACACCCCGGGATCGATCTCATCTGCTCGTGGTGCTACACTAAGCCGACCACAAATCCCTTTGAGCTGTGTTACGAATTACATAGTAAGCTCTCTTGTTCACGGATTCCGGATACACGGGCAGGGCGAGTATGTATGTAACTACATAGGTATGTGTATGAGGGACATGGTATGAGGAAGGGTCCCGGTCGATATTAAAGACAGTCATTTCACTATTGGACCGGCGACAGCACGAGGAACAATAACAGACAGGATAGGAACGTGAACTTTTGCAATGTGTGCTCTGCCCATTTTTTGCAATCCACTGTCCGAATCAAAAAACCACTGTGTAACCACCCTGATTTGCTGTAAACCTCATATGAAACGCGTTTTAGGTACGGTAGCCCGTCTGATTCGGATTTGTGATTTTGACGTTCTAACACGGGGAACCGAATATACATATGCGGGCGACAGCTCGTTCGTCACCCATCGACAGCGTGGAAGAACCCCTAAACTCGAGGATTTCGTGTGTAGACGTACATGTGCAAAGGTCACCTGATGGTAAACCAGGGGGGCGTTCTGTGCATGGAGAGATTCCAGCATTTCCGGTCTTGTCCTTTGTGCACATGTAGCCCTTCGAGGTCCGCTAGGCCCGTTCGCATCTTCCTCTTTTTTCACAATGTGGCATCACCTTCCACAACCAGCCATTGACAACTCCTAACCTAGCTGCAGCCAGGGTAAATGTTGAAAGAAAAAACGAGCCTCAGCAATACAGGATTAGACTCCGGGAAACAGCCTGACACCTGGTGGAAAATACTACTCTATTTTCAGAAAAAAGCATCAAAGCATCGTAGACTAACGTGAACCCCCGTGGCATGGAAACGAGTCGCGATCATTTGCCCTAATCGTCCGCAGAAACACCAGACATCAGTCAACTCGAGAAAAGTCAAGACAAGGCAAATCTGACGCGCCCAGCCCTGTCTGAAAGATTATACCCGTAAAGCAAACATGGAAAGCATCGTGGCAACTTAAGCCATCTAGCTCTGTTTGCACTCCTGTGCCTCCTGTTTGGGCTTGGCACCGTCGTCCTGCAGATATCGTGTTAGCTAGCCTGCTCGCAGTAGACAGAAAGGGGCTTGGGGGGCATCGATGAAATCGATTTGACATACATCCTCCTCTGATTCTTCCTCCTCATCATCGCGATCCTCGCTGAGATCGTCATCGTCATCCTCGTCATCCTCATCCACAAAGCCGTCCTCATCGAGGTCGTCCATCTCCTCAAAGGCCAAGGCCTCACCGGTGAACCAGTCAATGGCACGGGGGATCAGCTTCTCCTTAATGTCTTCACCGAGCTGGTAGTCGAGCTCGAGACGCTCCTCGATATCCTCACCAGCCTCGTCGTCCTCGTCGTCCTCCGCAGGGGGCTTGGGAGGGGAGAAGAAGTTGAAAAATGACTCAGTTGGCACGGTCTTCTTGACAATGCGCGTCTGCTTGGTGTCTATTCAAAAGTTAGTCAGTCGTCTTGATAATAAACCGTGCGATCATGCTGCATACTCTTGTTTCGCTGTTTCCGGCTCTCAATGCGAACTGTGAGGTCCTGGCCCGCCTTCCAGTCGATCTTGTGGCCTTCAGCGTGGTCGTAGATGAAATCACCGCCGTAGCCACTCTCGTTCTGATAGTAGTAAGTCTTGGTGAGGGACTTGTCGTTGAAGTAAGCGTTAGGGGCAAAATCGAAAATAAGGCGGAATCCGGGCTTGTCGAGGTACTGCATGCGGATGTCGATAAGAGAGCGGAGAGCGTTCTCATCGCGCTCAGTGATCATGTCGGAAAGCGAAATCTGGTTCTTCATGGCAGAGAGCCAGAACTCGGGAATACCGGTGACAGGAGCAGACTCGGCCGATGGCTCGGGCTTGGCCTTAGCATCGTCCTCCTCATCCTCATCGTCCTCGCCAGCCTTGATCTCCTCCTCGGTGGGCTCAATCTTGCCGTTGATGATTTCGGCACGCTTCTCATAGAGGGGAGTGAACTTGGCGAAGTACTTCTTCTCCAGCTGGAGAACCTCCTCTTGGAACTCGGCCTCGAGCTTGGAGTGATCCTTCTGGATACCCTTGAGACCGGCGACACGCCGGCGGACGGAGGCAGGGAGGGACTCGATGTAGCCAGAAGAACGGCCAACAAGGGAGCTAAGGCGACCCTGGATCATCTGCACCAACTTGGGGTTCTGGGCGAAGATGGAGGCCGCAGCAGAGTCAAGGTTCTCTGTAGAGGGAGAGCGGGTTAGCTGTGCAAAAGCGGCGATGGGTGAGGCATGGAAAATCACCCACCCTCCTTGATGCTGGAAACGCCCGGCTGTTGGGCGTGAGAGGAGATCGGGGCATTGGTTGCAGGAGTGTTCTGCGGGGTACTAGACGTGAAGGCTCGATGTCAGTCATGGCGCGCCGTTGTAGAGGTCTCTATCTGTCATTACGTACGGTGCAACGACCTCGGGTCGACGGTTCTTGATGGGTTCGGCCATTGTGAATGCTCTTGGTCGCAGACGCGGAGTTTCGAGGCGATGCTTTTCGAAGGTTGTTGGGTGAAAGATGGCAAAGAAAAAAAGCTGGCGGAGAAAAAGGGCAGGGATATTTAGTGGGCTCTGATAGTGGGAGGCGGTCGAAATACGGGCGGGTCTTGGCAGGTCAGGACCACCGGGTGGGTGCGCTAGCAGGAGGCTAGACCTGAAGTGGGATAACGCAGTGTACCTGGAGGTACTCGTCGCCCGTGCTTCCGCTGTGGGAGTACTTTCCGGTACCTAGCTGAGGATACTAACTGGTGGTAGGCAAGTGTTCCCAAGCCTACCAGCAAAATTCAGTGGTGCACATGGACAACTTGTTGGGAGAGAGAGAACTTGTGTAAAGGAGGCAAACTTGACGAGCAAGACGAGGTGGAAAAAGAAGATCAGTAAGAGAAATTCGTGCCACCAACGGATTGCAGGAATCGAAACGCCCGTGGAGGCAGCAGACGGGCTGTGGCTCAAGCCGAGGTAGGTACTTGCACGCTACCACTTACACCCGCATATTCGATCGCTGGAGACAAGTACTGCCAAGTATCACTCTTACGTTTCCAGTTGTGGCGACTCACAGACGCCGGGGAAGGTACGCGGAGGTACTTCGTACAGGGCGTTTTCACTGCTAATCACATGTACCTACGTCTTCCCCACATTTATTAGGTTGGGAATCTGAACTCGAGTCGAATTTAACGTTGTCACGTTTGCGCGGGGGAGGAGGAGAGAGAGGGCACAACCGGCAACCTTCTGCCCGTCCTGCGGAATGCTGTTGCTTGCTCCGGTCTCCCGCCTTACCTTGATTTGATCAGATCATCTATCACGGGGTATAGTCTCGCAGCAGATCTCTTGCCGAATATAAGCAAACTACATACTGAATGTCAGAAGACATGCTAGGTAGGTATGCTTTTAGTTGAAGAGAAAGCATGCCCTGTTTGTTTCATTCTTGCGGCATATTTGAACTCAAGTCTTATAACGTCCGGAATACTAGCAGCGTGTAAGTGCATGTGTCTACGGCATACGGATTCGACACTGATTTTTACCCGTTATATTATCGGCAACACAAACAAAAATAAAGATGTCCACCGACGGATTACACATGAGACCATCGTAGACGAAACGGAGAGTCCTGTTGGTCTGTAACAATAAACCAGGCATGGCTCCTGTAAGTGAGGCTTTGGCGACGTTAGCCGCGAGCCGCGAGCGCAAAGCCACCATTCACGCATCTACACGCAGGCACACGCACACATCCTCATCACTCAAACTTGAAGTCCCTGGTCCTTTGGGCAACAAGGAGGTAGCAGAAGTTTGCACCCCTGGCCGTGCCCAATGCTGCATGCCACCTGTCTGAGCTCTCCTGAGAGCAGAAAATAGAGCTCAGATCAAGTAAGTAATCCGCGATCCCGCCGTATGCATGACAGACCAAGACACGACTTGTTCCGTGCTTCCGGGCGCAATATCAGTGTCCATTCAGACGAGTGATAAGGAGTATATCCCGCGATGGTGTGGATGGTGCTCATGGAGATACGGAAATTCGATACGGAATTCGGTATTCCGTATGAGCTCTTCCGTAATATGTCGTAGGGAATCAGGGAATGCCTACGGTCTGTCCCATGTATTAATTTTCCATGTCGATTTGAGCCATGGAGAAATGATACAATAAATCAAGTGCCTACCTACGTCCGGCTTACCTGCTTTAACAGCCGATAATCCGCACTGAGGATTATTCGTACTTCTTACATTCCATAATACCTCATAATGTCACACGCGTGCGTTCATCTTCCATCACATCTTGAAATCCCGACTCCAGACTCCGTGACCTATGTACAGAAATATGGACGTAGGTAGGGATTACGTACTGGCTCGAAATAGATGCCTGGTTCTTTATCGATACAGTTATCGCCTCCCGATAAGAGCTTATCAGCGATAGACATGTGAGATAAGGAAAACCCTTACGTAACTGCTGCCAGATAGGGTTAGACATCTGCACGAATTGCACGACTTTCGTACGTCTCCGGCTAGCGTCGCATTACAATGCAACTCCGCTAAAGCTGTACTTGCCTAGGTAGGTTACGATATCGGCCCCTCAGCTGTCTTGAAGCTCACTTACATGTTTATCCGATGGCGAACCGGGCGCCCTCAACGCGTAGTGAACGGGTCATCGTTAAATCTGCGCCATACACCGCGGCCCCCCGGGGTGTTGAATGAGGGTTGGCGCAGCGGTGAAGTTTGTAATTTGACTATCGCCTATTGCCATGGCCGATAGCGATGAGGTCGTTGCGCCTCGCGCGCCGCCCAATGGTGGTGCCGCTCTGTACGGGCTCAACTCCAACCGGAGCAGCACGAGCGTCTTCGAGGAGGTGGAGATGGCCCACGACGAGGTGTGTAATGTGTCGCAGCCTATTCGTGTTTCCCGGTTCAATATTCTAAATGGATTTGCCTGCAGTTGTATTCTGGTCCTGTCGCCGAGAGCTTGCCCACGAGTGCTTCTGCCTTTTCCCACCGTCGCCCACGTGCCGACTCGACCACGAGTTTTACCTACTACAATGAGGATGAGAACGGTCCGGAGGTAGAGGAGCCATATACTGAAGATGGCTCCGTTACCTTTGACGTCGACGATATCCCCTTCGATCTGGGCTATGCGGCGGACGAATCCGCGGATAATGACCATGAGAACGATCGCGCCCCAGAATATGCATCTCATCGGAGAATGTCTACTCAGTCCCGGTCATCTGTTCATGATCGCCTCCTTCGAAGATCTGATAGTATTACGACCAATATGAGCACCCGTGCTCATGGCCGAATCAGCCAGAAACTGCATATAGTCAGCGAAGACCTGACTATTGTGATAGCCGGGTTTCGCACAAGCACAGTTGGCTACCTCGCCTACATACTGCTTTGCTTATCGACTTTGGGCATCGCATATTTGCTCCTGCGATGGCTGCCTAGATGGCAAGTGAGACTGGTTGGAGAACCTTGTCCGCTCCGTGAATGTCGATGGGTCGTCCTCGAAGTCAGTTGATTGCGTCCCCTCGTGTGTCTATTTTGTATTCTAATTCGGCAGCAAACAGAACCAATGGGGCGAGATGAGCATTTTGAAAGTCAACCGCCAGCCCTATGATCGGCCCCTTTCAACGGTATTTGGGGCTCCCGAGAAACTGTTTGCGCAATTACTTGAAGACGATGGCGATTCTATCATGGGCCAGTTGCAAACTCTCGACTACCGTTATGTTCGTTTCTTCTTCCATCCGGTCAAGGATAAGTTTGTCGTCTGCAATGGGTGGAAAGATCCCGCTTGGACGAGCATCAGGGCTATCCGAACCGGCATCGATGGAGACGAGAGAGATGAACGGGCGCGTGTGTTTGGTGCCAACATCATAGACATTAAACAAAAGTCTGTTCGCCAGCTTTTGGTAGACGAGGTGCGTGACCCATGCTCAGAAGCTGGCAGTCGAAACTGACGTGGACTCAGGTCTTTCACCCATTTTATGTCTTCCAAATTGCCAGTCTGACTCTTTGGTCTCTTGATGAATATTACTACTACGCCGTATGCATCTTCGTCATGTCGGCAGGCAGTATCATTGCGACTCTGGTGGAAACACGTGCCGTAAGGACCCTTAATGTGTTTCTGACGTTTCTCGGTGATTGCTAACTGGAGCAGACAATGCGGCGCCTGCGCGACATATCTCGGTTTGAGTGTGATGTTCGCGTTCTTCGAAACGGCTTCTGTATGTCATTTTACAGTCATAGTCCTTGTGTCTGCTGACGTTTGTATAGGGGCCACCGTTTCATCCAGCGATTTAGTCCCCGGCGATGTGTACGAGATCAGCGATCCCAGCCTAACACAGTTTCCCGCTGATAGCATTATGCTGAGCGGAGATTGTATTGTCAATGAGAGTATGCTCACGGGAGAGTCGGTTCCAGTCTCCAAAATCCCGGTGACAGATGAGGCTCTTCAGGCTATGAATCTTAGCACCGCGGCGATTTCTGCGGAGGTGGCGCGCAGTTTTCTGTTCTGTGGAACCAAGATCATCCGCGTCAGGAGGCCGCATGATGATAGGGATCACGAGGCCGTGGCTCTCGCTATGGTTGCCAGAACAGGCTTTAACACGACCAAAGGATCCTTAGTAAGATCCATGTTGTTTCCAAAGCCTTCTGGGTTCAAGTTCTATCGAGACTCGTTTCGCTACATCTCAGTTATGGGATGCATTGCGCTGTTTGGCTTTGCCATCTCCTTCGTCAACTTCATCCGACTTGGACTGGCTTGGCGCTTGATCTTCATTAGAGCACTAGACTTGATTACCATCGTGGTGCCACCGGCGTTGCCTGCAACTCTGACCATCGGCACGAACTTCGCTCTCAGTCGTCTCAAGGGAAAGCAGATATTCTGTATTAGTCCACAAAGGGTCAATGTCGGTGGCAAGCTCGATGTCATGTGCTTCGACAAGACAGGTACTCTTACAGAAGACGGCTTGGACGTTCTTGGAGTCAGATTGGTCTCTCGATCGACGAATCGCTTCGATGAGCTCGTCTCTAAAGCTTCCGACTTAGTCCCTTATTCTAGTCTCGGCGCCCCTCCCGGAGACAAGTATGATACAAACCGTGCCGCTCTGTTTACTATGACTACATGCCATGCCCTTCGATCTGTGGACGGAGAACTCGTTGGAGATCCGTTGGATCTTAAGATGTTCGAGTTCACAGGGTGGGTATTCGAGGAAGGTAAACAGGGTGGTGGCGATGTAGAAGAGGAAGAGACTGGTGGTCTCTTCCCCTCGATCACACGGCCGCCTCCTGCACCGCTATATGATACAGATGAGTACGCAAACATTAATGGCACAAACGTAAGTGGTCTTATCACGGCATCACTCCATGTTCATGTCTAACTCCCTGATCCAGCCTCTTCTCGAGCTTGGCGTTTTGCGATCCTTTGAGTTCGTATCTCAGCTACGCAGAGCTAGCGTTATTGTCCGAGCCTTCGGTCAACAGCGAGGAGACATCTACGTTAAGGGTGCGCCGGAGTGCATGCGAGATATCTGCCGCCCCGAAAGCTGTATGTATATTCCCTTCTGTCGAAGACACCCATACGTCTGAAAACTAACATGGTCAGTCCCTGATGACTACGATCAGCTTCTGTCGCATTATACGCACAAAGGCTACAGAGTCATCGCGTGTGCTACGAAGCACATCAAGAAGTTGTCATGGGTCAAGTCTCAGAAGATGAAGCGTGAAGACGTTGAAAAGGATCTCGAGTTCATCGGATTCATCATCTTTGAGAACAAGCTGAAGCCCACAACTGCCACGGTTCTGGAGGAGTTGAACCAGTCCAACATTGGATCAATCATGGTCACTGGTGACAACATTCTGACAGCGATCAGTGTTGCAAGGAATTGTGGCCTAGTTGACCGAAGTGCTCACTGTTTCGTCCCATTTTTCGTTGAAGGCGATTGCCGCAATCCCAGTGCACGTCTTCAATGGGAGAGCATTGACGACCCTGCGTACAAGCTGGACAGCCGGACTTTGATTGTATGGTATCGAATCCTCTCGCTCCTGGAATGTGTGCTAACCTCTCGATTATAGCCGCTCGCAGTACCCGCCGAACGCGACGCCTCATTACCTTACAGTATCACTAACCTCCAGAATTATTCGCTGGCGATAAGCGGTGATGTATTCCGGTGGATCATAGATTTCGCTCCGAATGATGTTATGCAAAGGGTTCGTGGTGCTCTTGTCCCCCAAGGTGCTATTGCATATCCAAGCTGACACGATCTAGATGCTTGTTCGCGGCAAGATATTTGCGCGTATGTCTCCGGATGAGAAGCACGAACTGGTCGAGAAGCTTCAGAGTATTGGGTACTGCTGCGGATTCTGCGGTGATGGAGCCAATGACTGCGGTGCCCTTAAGGCCGCCGATGTTGGAATTTCACTCTCAGAAGCAGAAGCATCAGTAGCCGCCCCGTTCACATCGAGGGTCTTTGACATTCGATGTGTTCCTGACGTTATCAGGTTCGTTAAGGCTGCCCCAGACGGTTCTTCTTCCGATCAGTACTGATTCATACACAGAGAGGGACGAGCTGCTCTCGTTACGAGCTTCAGTTGCTTCAAGTTCATGAGCTTGTACTCCGCGATTCAATTCACTTCAGTCAGCTTTTTGTATGCGTCGGGTTCGAACTTGGGAGACTTCCAGGTGAGACCAAATATCATAGTATTTCCACCGCAGATCATCTACTGACAGACCATTACCCAGTTCCTATTCATCGATGTTCTTCTCATCTTGCCTATAGCAATCTTCAGTAAGCTATGCAGGCACCTCATCAAACTTGTCCAAACGCTGACTCTCTTATTAGTGGGATGGTCTGGGCCATATCCAGTTCTAAGCAAGAAGCGGCCCACAGCCAACCTGGTCTCACGCAAGGTCCTCATACCGCTTCTTGGGCAAACAACTATTTGTATTCTCATGCAACTGGTTGCCTTCATCATTGTGCAAAAGCAGGATTGGTAAGTAACCCCCATGCCGCGCCCTGGTATGAATGAACAGAGACTGAACTTATTCCGTTCAGGTTCGTTCCACCTCATGTTGATCCCGAAGAATCCAACATCGAAAACTCAGAGAACACTGCACTGTTCCTCATGTCGTGCTTTGAGTACGTCTTCATTGGCGTAGTACTCAACGCAGGCAAGCCCTTCCGGCAGCCCATGACACAGAATTGTAAGCTTATACCCCTACATAATCGTGCTGAACAGATCTCACCCGTCTATTCCCAACTCCATCCCGTAAACAATACCCCCCAAAAATTTAACGGCTACTAACTCTCACAGACCCCCTCGTAACGACCATCGCCCTCACACTCACCGTAGTCCTATACATGGTCTTCGCCCCCGCACACTGGCTCTACAAGCTCATGCAATTCACCGACATCGACCTCTCCTTCAAAGGCACCCTCGTCCTCCTCGGCGCCACGTATTTCGCTCTCGCCTGGGTGAGCGAGAATTACGTCTTCCAGCGCCTCGCGCGCACCATCAAGGGCGCGAAGCAGAGGAAGGAGTATAAGTTGATTGCGGAGCGCATGCAGATTTGAAGCAAATTAAAAGTTGGAGCGAGTGAGTTGCATAGGAGTGATATATAGTGTTTTCTTTTCTCTCTATCATGCTTTCACATAATGGTGGTGGGAGGGAAAGCTGTGTGGGTGAGTGAGTGGGGGTTGGATTAATTGGGTCATACATACAGATGGATTCGTTGATCTTTTATCGGTCACGGACAGATATATATATGGAATATAAGTGTGTGTATACAGAAGTGCTGAAATATAATGCGAGATATGCCGTAGTATCAAGCCAGTGAGACATCTTACAACAAACATCAACAACTCCAACTTATTCACATTCAGTCGGGCCGCTGATACCAACACCCACGCATTTACCCCTCGATTTTCAATATCAGAAACGTCGAGAAGGCCGAACATTCAGTAGGGTATATCTTTTATTTATTTTGTCCCTCCAAGCATCGCTTAGCCGCCGAGGGAGATGCACTGCTACAATTAAACCACAATATACATAGGTACATACAGCGTTCTTCCAACGAGTCCAACCTCCTCTGAATGTCAACGGGAATCAATAGATCCCCCGCGCATCGAACTCGAAAAACGCCACCCGCAAGTCTTAAGGGAAGGATAGGGGGGGTTAGTAAGGTAGATTAATGGGGGTTTCATCCCTCATTTCTTGACCCCATTGACCACCCCTTTTACGCCTCCCTGCTTCGGCTTTTTCCGCACCTCGAACACCATGGCGCAGTTCTTCGCCTTCTCTATCCTCGTGTCCCAGCGCGCGAGTCTGGGTTCTTTGCCGACGGCGCAGACGACGCTGAAGGTCTCGTTGTCGCCTTTACCGCGCGATATGACGTCTATGTCGTTGATGACGCCCTTGATCTTGTAGGGCTCTGGTTTTGTGGTGCCGTCGTTGTCGAGGGTGGATTCGATGGAGTCGGCGTTGGCGTTGTCGCCGGTTTCGATGCTGGGCTGGCCGAGGATACCGACGCTTTCGATCTTCTTCTCCTTTTCGTCGAATTTCCAGACGCGCTAGGAATCAAGTTAGCTGACTGCTACGTATTGAATCTTACCACGTGATCTAGCAAGCTCGACATTGGCAGAATAACGGTGTATACTCACTACAGAACAGTTAGTCGTCTATCGTAATATTGCTTATTGAAAAGGGGGCAGGTTACGTACCAACATATCCATCAGTGCTACCGGAAAGAATGAGGTCAGAGTAAGGCAACGCGCGAAGACTTGTAATGCCTCGGGGTTGCGGCGGAGGAACAGCATCAGCAGAAGGGTTCTCTTCTGAACTGGCCATGTTGGCAGGTATTGGATCCTCTAATCCGTGTGCTCTGATTATAGTATCAAGGGGCTTCTTTTTGGAAAGTGTCCATCTGCGACAGTCAGCATGTGTTGTAGCGTAACGTCGCAATAACATCCATCTCCCTTAACAAGGGGCAAATTCAATGGAAAGGGGAAATAGAAATCCTTACAATGAAATGCACCCGTTGTCAGAACCAGTAATAAAGTAATTCTCGTCAATGTAGGACACCTGGTCAAGGCTTCCAGTTGCAGCGAGAGAATTGGGATGCTATAATTAAATGAGTCAGTAACCCCATTTCTCGAGATCTCCGTATTAAAGGGGGAGTTAACACTCAGGATTGCTTACCAAACCCGAGTCAATCGCCTTTTTCTTGTCTCCCATGGCAGCATTGGCCCGGAATACAAGCTGTGTCTCGTCCGCTACCTTCCAGACTAGAAGAGAGTTAGCATCCGCCTCAGAAGAATGGAAGTTCACAATGGCAGTTCTCCGAGCAGGTTAAGTTTGCATGGGTAGGCCATTGTTTGCGAATGCAACTTGTTAATCATAGGTGCAAGTGACTTACGGCGAACTGTTTTGTCTCTCTGTACGATAAAGTGTCAGCAGCTATCCTTCAGAGAAAAGGGGTTCATGAAGCCGAATTGGAAGTGAGACATGGGTTTGCTTACCGATCCTACTGAAACGAGTCGCTCTAGTGCTAACGCATCAACGTCAACAGCTGAGTCTGCGTGACCAAACAGACTCTCGACAAAAGAGAGGGCGTCGCAGTTCTTTAGTACCAAGTTAGCAACAGCGGCCGTAGAGCTGCAGGCCGGAGAGGCCTAGAAGCGGGTGAACCTACCCAGACTTTGATCGTACGGTCCTTCGAGCAGGAATACATCTGATGAGAGTTCTTGCGGAATACCAAGCCTGTCACGGCATCTCTGTGATGTGTAAATACCCGGAGGGGCTTGAGGTAAGAATTCCAGACCACAATTCTCTTGTCGTCTCCTCCCGTGACGACGAACTTTCCGTCATCACTCACAGCAACGCATAATATCTGGCCGACGTGACCCTTATAATCTTTATCTTTGGCTTTACTGCGGTTTCCCTTGACCGCAGCAATCCGCTGAGGCCGTTTCCGTGGAGGCGCCTGCTTCTTGGGCTTTTTCCGGGTTGTCTGTTTGTATTGTTCATGTGCAGGAGGTTGTAGACGGTATTTTATTAATTGAGAGTCCTTGGTGACTATAAATGAAGCATAAGACGTCAGGGACCTGTGGTATTAAGAGTTTTCTGAGAAGGCGCCCTGGTCGAGAGCACCAGTTGGGACAATGGGAGCGCGACCAATTCAGGGGTACTTACCGAGGTATACAAACGGCGCGCAAACAGCAACCGACGTGACTGTATGGGTATCGTCACGGAACATCGTCGGCGCAGAGTCGAGGCCAATCTCTGAAGCAACATGTCGGAAGATCTTTCCCTTGCTTTCCGCCACATCGTCCTCCTAAACACATTCTTTAGATCCATACCCATGCAGCAGTCGGGAGAAGGATTGTATTTACCAGTCGTTCAGCGATCAAATCCTTGTCCTACTCGCAGCATGTTAGATCAACCGTCTCCACGCTCAATATCTTGAGCTTCTGAGCCGCAATTGGAGAATTCTCACAATTTCTTCAGCATCCCAGCCTGTCGCCTCGACCTCATCCCGTACTCGAGACAGATACTCCGTCGCCAATCGCAATCGCTTCTGCGCAGCCGTCTCGTCGCGGTCAGACTCATCATCAGAGCCTAGATCCTCAGCATCGTCGGCGACGTCAGAATCGGAGTCACTGTGCGAAATCTCGTCGTCGTCGTCGGCCGGTTCAGCTCGCTTCTTAGGGGCCGGTCGCGCTTTGGCAGCGGGACGGGGCCGGGCCTGTGGTTTGCCCGCAGGGGCATCATGCGTGCGCTTGCGCTTCTTCTGCGCGCCAGGGACCGTAAAGAAGGACGACATCTTGGCGAAAATCAAGCTCTCCGACCGGGAAAGCGAGGGTGTTGCGTTGTCTGCGCTGCGAAGGCTACATCAGAGCTCTATCAAAAAAAGTTCTGGGGACACTTCCGCCGATAAGCGATAAGCCGTGAACAATCACCTCCGGGCTAGACGGGCTAGACGCACGGAAGGGTACGACTGGAGGTACCCGATGACGCTGGAGTCGGTACTTCCGTTAGTAAGAGGTGGGTCTTGATACCCCACACAGGTGTGGCTTGCGCCTGCGGATAAGAACATCGAGCAACCACCAAGGTACTTCCCTAGGCGGGGAGAGGTACGTGCAACTACCTGGGCCAAGCGGCTGATGACTTAGCTACGGCGATCTGCTAGGCTGTAGCTCCCTTGCGCGTCGACAACTACGACATTACAACCCATTCACCAACATCCAGCCATTTGAAGCATTCACAAGCTTCCATTCTCACACAAACCAGCATTTAATCGGAGTTGATATTCGATCTTACCTCGCTATTTCCAACAACAGAAGACAGGTCTTTTGTTTAATACCCAACAAAACCAGTACCAATCGCCAATAGCGCCTGAAGGCTCCTCTTACGTCGTTTCATATCAAAATGTAAGAGACACTTCTGTCTACGCACCGAAACGACTGCGCAAGGATTCCGATGTTGACGATGATACAGGGAGGTCCTTCTGGGCATCACGGGCAAGGATTTCACCTTGATCGCAGCTTCGAAAGCTGCCATGCGGGGCGCCACCATCCTCAAGACAACAGATGACAAGACCAAACAGCTCAACAAGCACACGCTGCTAGCATTCTCCGGCGAGGCCGGCGACACAGGCATGTCTTCTCGTCCCCGGGACTCTTATTTACCAGTTCTGTCCAACGAACTCGTGCTGACATGACGACCGTGCAGTACAATTCTCCGAATACATCCAAGCCAACGCGCAGCTCTACTCCATGCGGAGCGAGAGCGACCTCTCCCCCACCGCGCTCGCCCACTACGTTCGTAACGAACTCGCCTCGAGCCTGCGATCAAGGAACCCGTACAACGTCAACCTGCTCCTCGGCGGCGTCGACCCCATCACGCACAAGCCCAGCCTCTTCTGGCTCGACTACCTCGCGGCGCTGGCGCCCGTCCCCTACGCCGCCCACGGCTACGCGCAATACTACTGCCTCTCCATCCTCGACAAGCACCACCACCCCGACATCACCCTCGTGCAGGGCATCAAGATTCTCGAGATGTGCACCGACGAGCTCAAGAGACGGTTGCCCGTCGACTTCAAGGGCATGACCGTCAAGGCCGTCACGAAGGACGGCATCCGCGATATTGAGTTCAATGATGATAAGATCGTCAAGTGTCCTTAAAGTCCCGGGGAAAGGGGGTTAGCGTAGCTTGCTTAAAGTCGGGGAAAAACATGGGTTTTTACTATCTTTTTTTGCCCGTGTAAATTAATTTATTATGCGTCATGAAAACCCGCCAGCACAGCTCCTCTTTCTTTGGATCAGACGTCCATGGCCAACAGGTGATCTCGACAGCGAGTGAATTCGGGACTGCATGCCGAACACGGGGATGGATTAGGCAGGGCGGATAAACATCCTATTGTTCCAAACCATCTCCATAAGGACGGGCTTTCCATGAGAAGATACTGGATGCTCGCGTAGGATATTCGTGAATGGCCGAGTGCAATGCCCAAGTCGAACCTGGTTTACGAATGACGGAAGTCCGGCCGATAAGTCGGGTATTACTCCGTCTTACCGAGCCGCAGCCATTGTCGGCAAAAAGAGTAGAAATCGTAGGTATGAAGTCATTCAACTCACAGCTCAAATAGAGAGGACGGGATCGAAGAGAACGAAGAAAGACATTGAGTGATGGTATCATTTGTATTGATAGGTATAGGCTACGAATCTTGAAGCACCATATACTGCTACAGGAAGCCGGTATTACGAACCTACTGTTTTACCTTCGAGGTTGTCTGCGTTCTATAACATTACTCCAGCGTAGTTCATGTACCGGACCACAGCCAAATGGTGTCGGTGACATGTGCCAAGGAAGTGATCGCAGCAGCAAGTCATTATCATTATCAATTAGATATATCGCGACCTTAGCCAAGGCGACGGCCAGGTCCTTTGCTTCGCCAAGAGTCTGGCAAGGGACCGCCTCGTCCACTGGGTTCGGCGCGTGGTGCGAATGCTGTACCAAACCCGGTGTTTCTCATCCGGGGGGTGTTCACGATCCAAGAGAGAACTCCTGGGGTAGGAATCAAGTTGGGACCTCGACCGAACTCAGGGTAGATGCGCGTGAGAAAGTCGTGGAGATGAGCGGCAAAGATGCCGCTGAGACCCAACAAGAACGAGGTCCAGCCAGCAAACAGGAGCTGGACCAGTAGCATGCACCATGGCATGAGCTGAGCCGGAACAGTGACGACGTAAAAGTGCGCCTGCTGTCCCCTCTGGTCTTGGGTTGCAGTGTAGCAGATTGCGATAAGCAATGCATGCAGATACATAACCGCGCCGGTCAAAACCTGGTTGACGAGCTGGTGTCGCAATTAGCAACTGTTTGCTTGATATCTCGAGACAATCGCGTGAAGAAACAGCAAGAGAAAATCAAAGGTATTGGAATGTAGGGCGCTAAAAACCACCCGAGCAAACGGTCAAAAGACTTGCTCGAGTCATCCATAAGACATCCCATCATGCCCACACCCCGAACTGACCCTAAAGAGGTATGCGAATGACGGGCCAGTCGGAGTGCAGGGATACTCTTCCTCAGTTCCAGGAACCGCTATAGCAGTAGAGGCACTTCACTATGCGGGCAGATATATGAGGGTCATAGGGGAATAGAAAATAAAATGCAGAACAAGGGAATTCGACGAATGCAAAATTGAAGGAAGGGTAGACCTACGACAATGACAGAGCCGACGAACATGAGGTACCATATCAAATCCTCTTTTCTGGAGAACTTGGCATTGCCCTTTTCGATTTGGCTAAGATAGCTGAACACTGGAACAGGCTGTTAGACAGTGTAAAGACAGATAAACGGATCGGCAAAACATACCAAAATACGTGTCCATGAGCACACCTAAGTCTTTCGACGTTAGGAGGAAGCTCGTGACCAAGCGATGGATCCCTGGCGGGAACTTGAGCAGCATCGAGTAATGGAAGATGAATCCATACGGCGATACCATTCCCGTGTAGACAGCCACGGAACTGAGAAATACAGCAGTTGCAACAGTCCTGAAGAAGCGACTATGTTAGCGATAGGCCAGGAGAAGATCAGAACTGGAGCCAACTAACCTCGCGATCGGAGGACTGGCGAAGTAGAGTGAAGTAACATCCGACATTGTGACAATGTTGACCGGAGACGACCTCTACTAAACCAACTCTCGATGATGACCAGGTACGGTAGAAAGATGGGAAGAGTGGTAGTCCCAGAAGCTCACGTGCAAACCGAAGTCGCAGCGGGATGGAGAGCTTTAAATGGCTGGCGAGGACACCGTGTCATGAACGATGAGCCTCCCAGGCGGCAAATGGACGATGACGTTGGCACAATGCCTAGGGCAGAGTCACAGACAGACAGAGCAGGCAGGGTCCAACTTTCTGCGGCCTCGTTTCACATATTGTGCAACCAATTGGGAGCCGGTATCCTGTTGACGAAACAGAGATAGCGGTCTGGTTGAACGGGCGAATGCGATGAGGTTAGTATGAAGAAAGGAATGAAAGGAAGGATGATGGACGGACGGGAAAAGTTTCGAATTTTTGTATTCACGTTTGCGGTGGAGCCTCTTTGGCCTAGCGCGTACGGAACGCCACACTTCAGCCACGAAAACTGGTAATGATTCTCCGTACTGTACGGAATAACGCAGCAGTTTTTCCGTATGCTTCCGTAATCGTAATTGGTCCGTCCCGTACATTGAACGGACTCCGTGAGCACCTCTACGGTCACAGCATCTGCATGTGCGATATGTATTTGCACTCATCACGTCAGTTCACATGTTGTTAATATGTTATCACGAGACTCGAAAGGTCGTAGATATATCTCGAGAGATAAATATCATCCGATCCGTTATTCTATGAAAATATTGAGCATTCTAACATGTCCAAAATAGCCCGTGACAACATGCCATCACCCGCCGACCCGTGAAGCCCCCACGGTCTTATGCCTCACTCATTAAGATAGAGAGTTACTATCTCTTGGTCGACTATATCACGCCTTTGCAGATTTGGGGCGGTTTATATTTGTTTTGTATCTATTGCTTGTATCTCAAGCACCAATCTCCCTCCCAGTCGACTCAGCTTGGGACGCAGTCAGAACAAACATCCGAAGCAGCTCGCTGGGGGCTCATGAAGTCAACCCCTATTCACCTCCTCCTCACACTAACCTCCCCCAACCCATCATCCAACTCAAGAACCCTCACCATCTTCGGAGTAGCATCAAGGGCCGTCATGACAGCATGATACTCATTCTCCCCACCATTCTCCCCATTCTCCTCCCGCCGCACAGGTAACTCCCCCTGAATCCGCTTCGACATAGCCTGATACAGCGTGTCCGAATCACTCTGCACCTTGTATGCTATACGGACCGGTTTATGCGCCCTCGATAAGGCGTTATCGATCCCCTCGTCGATGTCGCGAAGCATGCGCCGTGCAATCAGCTCATCGAGACCTCCGTCGACGAAGAGGGTTACGAGTGAGGTGGTTGGTGCTCCGGCCTCGTTGAAGTAATCGTCGCAGACAGAGAGGCTGAATGCGTAGATTTGGCCAATGTTATTTTGTTGGAGGGAGAGGTAGTTGACGAGATACTCGGTTAGGGTGCGCGGTTGTCTGTCACGGTTTAGGCGATCTCGTGAGGATGGGCCGTTCCGCGTGCGGATTATTGCATGGATGAGTTTTTTGAATTTCGACATTTTTTTGTTTGTTTTTTGTTGGTTTACTAGATATCTGGAGAAAGTGTTCTTGATGATGGAAGTTGTGATGTTTGAGTGCGCCGAATCTATCTGTTACTTTGGGTTCCGAGCTGGGGTTGCGCCGTCTTTTATACGAGGCAGGTCGACATTCAGATGTTGTGCGGTTACGATACATATGTCGTCGAGTGATGTTTCTCAACTCGACAGAAACTAACATACCCGTATTTCGGTGAGTATAAGGACATCTAGCAGACGTGAATCACAGTCAGCCTCCAGGCTATGTGTATCATGGCGGCCATGCTCAAGTGTTGCTCGAGCGGACGATCACGAGAACTCGACGATGATTCAATTCGTGAAGCACAATTCGGGGTCAATGTTTAGGCGTGACTCTGGTGCGATACCTCGATCAAACGATTGCACCTTCACATCTAGAGTGCCTCCTTTACGATGGCTGAAGGTATAATACTTACCCGACAGATAGGCCCTGACTGATGATACGGATCCGTCAGTCGCTCAGTGCGCACGGCATGTCATGCTTCTACGGTGTCGAGAGTTCACGGGAAGTTCTATGCAGTGATTCACACACTCACACATGATCACAGCATTTCGTTACGCAGAGCAGACAGATCGTTGACACATTGTCCATTAGCACCAGATTACCCAAAGAACCGAAATATAAAATCCATAAAATACACGAACAAGACCGAAGGAGACACCCCGAACCAACCCACCCCTAGACCAAAGAACTACCTAGTCATCTAGACCAGGAGAAGAGGCGCCACAAAGGCCATACCGACACCAACCAGCAGGGACTTCTTCAGCGTCATGATGGCCGCGTCGCCAGTGAACGGTCTCGAGGCACCGCCCATACCCATGCCCATGGTGTTGTTGCTGTTCATGCCATTGTTGTTGCTGCTCGCCGGGCTGACGTTGCTGGCGCCGTACACAGGGTAGCCAGCGCTAGGCGGCATCGATAAACCGTGAGACGGCACAGCAGTCGGGCCAGCCATGCCCATGCCCATGCCCGTACCGCTGGGCATAGCGCTAGCCATACTCATTTGCGCGGACGCGGTAGCCGGGGAAGCCATCATGGTGGCGGTGATACCGTTGCCCTCGATGTGGACGGTGGCTCGGCCCATACCAGTGGGCTGCGCGCCGGGGCAGGTGATCTCCATCTCGGTCTCCTCGCAGACGCCGCAGCTGACGGTGGTGACGACGAATCCCGGGGGGATAGCGGCCGTGGCGAAGGTTGCTGGGTTGCCGCGGCAGGTCTCCGTGACGGTGTAGGTGGCCATCCAGGAGCTTGTCTCGCAGGCTGCGGGCAGGACGACCTCGTAGACGGTGGTGAACACGGTCTGCTGGATGCCCGTGGGGCGGAACATGGCGAGGGAGGAGTTGGAGGTTCCGTTGGCGAAGAACATCTTGGCGGCTGTGATTATTTTCTTTCAAAGAAAATGTAACTGTGGTGTCTATGTGTGATGAAGTGAGGACAAACAGCAGCTGTGGTTTTCAAAAGAGTGGAAGTGGCCAAGAGGCTCTAAACGAGTGACTGTGGCAGTTGGTGATGATGATGAGGAAAAACTTCGAGGCCAACGAGCCGGCCCTGTTTGCCCCCTTTATAATGAGGGAGGACGTCGACATTGCAGGGCGCATGTCCCTTACCGTCAGTAAACATCGAGTCGAAACTTCACAGCATAGCAACGTGTGATCCATAACAAACCTACCAGGTCGCTCTCTGGCGAGACATGGGAACAGCGGGTACGGTGTTGATATTGCGAGGCATTCCTGATGACCAGGAGAGAGAATCCAGCTGTATTCGAAGGTACGGACTACCTACCGCACTGCGCACTGCGCCAGGACTCGGTCGACTTCATTCTGAGACAACAACAGATCAAGGCTGGTCATGGTTTGTCTCAAACGAGATTATGCTGCTTCGCGTCAGCTAACATGGACTTCGCAATGCTTCCACACAGAATGCCAGTTCGGCCTTGTTTTCTTCAAGAGGAATAGTTGGACAGAAACACTCGCATGGACGACCTCAGATCTCGGAGCAAGATCCCGATCTTCAACGGGAATCGCACCGCAGAGAAGATAATCTTCCACACAAGACGCCGAGACATTATTTCGCCTTAGCTTCGCCGGAGAGAACGTAGGTAGATAGGTAGGTATTCCGTAGGAAGCCCTCGAACTACTCGTAGCGCTCGTAGCGATGGCGGTTGTATAGCAGCGCTGATGCGCGACACACCGAAACCACGAAGGGAATATTCCAGACGGGCAGGCAGCATGCGCACAACAGAACCGCAATACGCGCTCCGATAGAACGATCACACGAGTGAAGAATGCTACGAGCCCTCCGTGAAGACAGTCACGGCATTAAACGCCTCTACGCTATAAAAATCTACTCAAAGCGACGGGATATGTATCCTTTCAAATCGACATTCCCCGTCCACAGTCCGAAGACGGGCGGGAAACTTCCTAGTAAGGAAAAATTGGTCTCCAGAGATAATCCTCAATTGAGGATTGGCAACTCGTCACTGTTGAAGGTCGAGGTGACGGTCGTGGCGACTCTGTGAAATACTTTTTGATCTGAAGAAAGGAAGAAAAGGAAAGGAAAAAGCAAGAGCAAAAATTGGGCGCGCTCGCGGGCTTTTTATAGTCGCGGAATTTCTCTTCGTGGGGCTGGTGGGGGTATTGGAGTTACGTAAGGCCAGTTGCTGGCAGCTGCTCGTCTATGATGAGGTACCTAAGGTACCTAAGTACCCAATCCATTCGAGATCGCGTTCAAGGGCCCACTTGCTTGCCGTAGGTCATCCATCGTGCTTGACGATAACCGGTCCTACCCATCTTCCCTCGCCCGAGAATCCGGACTGTCGCGATCCACGATGGCGGCAGACGACTACGTCTCGGCCGGGACCGGCGGCGCCCTGAAGCTCAAGGGCGCAAAGGTCCAAAAGGCCAAAAAGAAGAAGAGCAGCAAGAACAAGGAGAAGAGCAAGTCGGAGAACCTCGAGCGGTCGCTTCAGAGCACCGATGCTGAATCCAAGGGACGAAGCGATGGCGATGATGTCGAGAAGTCCGCTGCGACGTCTGACCGTGACGAGCCCGAGTATAAGACAGAGGCGGAGAGGCGACATGAGGAGGCGATGAAGAAGAAGGTAAGATATACTCCTGGCTGTGATTGTCATTTCCATGCGGTCGCGATTCTGCCAGCTATGAACACAAAGCTAACCTCGGCTGTGCGACACGCGCAACAGATGCAACGAATGCTCGAGGATCCCACTCAAGCATCCGAGATCCGAAAGACGCACAAGGAACGGGTAGAGAGTCTGAACACGTATCTGTCAAAGCTCAGTGAGCACCACGACATGCCCAAGATCGGCCCCGGATAATGAAACCCATACTACCTACCCCCTCCTTATCGAACAAATACCCAGACACGCGATTGCCTCATTCTTAGTTGAAAAAACTTGGCTTTGTGTCGATGATAGAAGCCGCGCCTCTCCTTGGCCAAACCTGCAGTTTCGGATCTGTAGACCGCGACCAATGTCTTCAGGAGTGATGATGCTGATCTTCGCCACGTTTGCATACCAACATGCCACGATATAAGCTATCATTGAACGAGATCAATGCCATGTGTCAATGCCCAGAGGGAGGCGCCATCAGTGTGATTGAATCCCTTTGGTGTTGATCTGTTGGGCAGTTACTTGGAATCACAGTCGTCCATCAGGATCTCCATCCATGTCGCGTACGATTCAGGACAACATCCTGTCTCTCGAACCGATCATCGCAAAAAGCAAAACACAATTATACCTATGACGAATAGCTTAGTAGTAGGTCCGAAAACAACTCATTCCAGCTCCCTCGCCAATTCCCACGTCTCAGTGTGAACACTTGTGATTATGTAAGGCAGACACGACGACACATGAAATAGGGTTGAGATGGATTTCACACGGTCGAGATGGTTACATAGTGAGACTGTCTAGTCGTTCATGGACTGTGTTGGAACGCTCTTGGATGCGCTGAATCGTAGAGTCAATAAATACGACGAATCACAACTGTGAGTACGGAATAGAGAAATAAAAATTGTTTTGCACCCGTCCGATTGTCCTTACTGCGTACAGCTAGGTAGCTGAACATGGTTGGGACTCAGGTGGCATACTACTTACACTAACGAAATGGTTCGACTCGAGCTCGGCGGCAAAAAATGACTTTGTCGTATGGAATAGGTAGGTAGTTAAGATTAAGTAGGTACCGTGAGAGGACACACTCGTGAAGGTCGACGAGCGTTTTCAGTCCGTCATATTATTCTTTTTTTTGTAACCCGTACTCATGACTTCATTAAGAGATGTGCGAGTGGACGGCCACCATATGCCAATGCCCAAGAGCCCGACCCGACACCTTATGGCCTCAATGATCCCAAGAGACGGAGAGAGAGAACAAAAGCAGAGGGAGAAACTAATTACATGAAATCTAATCTCATGATGGCTATATGCAATGTAAAAGCGGCTTTTTGTTTTTGCTAAAAGGAGGTAGATGAGAGATGCTTGCTTGCTTGATTTGCTTTTCCGTTTGCCCAGAAAATGCCCCATGCAGACTTTCCCAACCTGAAGCTATTTATATATACCACGTTAGAGTCATAAGCAGTCTTGATCCAACGACGTTGAGCACCAATATTTTCCATCCACTTAAGCCAGCATGGCACCACCAATCAGGACACCAGCGAGGAGCTCGAATCCGGGGAGCTGCAAGGTGGAACCAGGGTTTCCGGTCTGGAGGTTACCAACAGCACTGATCGTCGACGTAGCATCATCAACGGGAGTAGGTGAAGGAGTGATGACAGTAATGGCCGTAACCGTTGTCACGGCACCGCCAGGCAGTGTCGACGTGAAGGTGGACGTCTTGGACACCGGAGTAGGGGTAGTCGAGGAAGAGAAGGTTGTTGCTAGCAGGGATTAGTATACATGTATTCCTATGCAAGCAAGCACTGAAAGGAAGAGGGCATCTGAGATCTGAGGCAGTGATCCCTGTAAACGAATACATATGTATGTAGACCAACACCAGCAGCAGGGATATGATGAGGCGTGAGGCATCCTTATAAATATACACTAAGTGTACGGATCACATGAAGGATGAATGCTGGCTGCTCTCTTGTATCCAAGATACGATTAATACAGGTAGTGAGATATGTTGACTTACGAGTAGGAGTGGAAACTTCGCTAGAAGACTCCGAGGTGGAAGTCGAAGATGGCGAAGCGGTTGATGAGCTTTCGGTAGTGGTGGTTGAAGGCGGGGCAGCCGAGCTGGTGGTGGCCGAGGTTGAGGTGCTCGAGCTTGAGGCGTCCGAAGTAGAGCTGGTCGAGGATGAGGCGTCTGAAGTAGAGGTAGCCGAGCTCGAGGTGGCCGAGGAAGAGGTTTCCGAAGTAGCTGAGCTCGAAGGCGCAGCGGAAGAGCTGGGGCTGGCCGAAGTTGCGGAACTTGATGGCGATGCCGACGATGAAGACGGCGTAGGCGTGTCTTGGGCGGAGGAAGACGATGATTCCGCCGGAGCCGTCGGAGTGGGAGATGCGGCGGATGATGTAGCAGCCTGGTCAGTAGACAACTTGGTTGAAGTCTCAGGGGTGGCAGTAGAAGACGTCGGTGGTTCTGAAACAGCGTTTGAGTCGTTCACGGAGAGACCCTGTCGAGCCGCCAAGAGAAGGAGGTTTGCCGCTATTTCGGGATTCTTGTTGTGGACTTGGTGATCGGGATGCAGGGATTCATGTAGGTCGACATTCTCAAGCCGCATAGAACCCTCCCCACGTGATCTCAGGTTGAGGTCTGCATCCGTCAAGCCAGCCGAGACGGCCAGGCAGAGGAGAGTGAAGGGAAGTGCCCGAAGGGTGACCATCGTGGTGGACTTTTGGGTCACGCTGTTGACCAGACACTCTCGGGAACAAGCGGTCTCCTTGCGGTGAGGTAGAGAAGATGACTTGTTGTTCTAAATCAGAGGGCCGCCCCGAGCAATTTACCTGTGAGGGAGAAGACCAACTACTTGTAGGAGTGCGAGCACGACTCGAGACGAGAAAAGTGTATCTCACCACGAAGGCTATAGTTTATCTTATATCACTCCATATTGCCAGAGGGCAACTGCCCGGTGGTATCACCTTCTCTAAATACATGCGTCTCGTACTGCGTACAGTACACATACAGTAGTATTCCGTAGGGAGCGACCCTACGCCATTCCGTACCGACTCCGTCCACTTGTTGATTCCGTACCTAACGCTACCTCGCAACTTATACGCATGCACCACAGCACCAGCATGCCTCACGCCCGTCTAGTACGACACTAGTGTACCTAGCGGACAGGGTGCATCCACCGGATGGCCAATCCACAGTGTTGTGAATGGAGCTGGGTAACTGAGATGTTACCTGCTGTGTAAGAAGTGTGCGGACAGACAGCAGGCAGGCAAGTGGTGTTTTGTTTACTTTGTCGTGAGTGGACTTGCAAGTAATCCGTAATCCGTATAGTAGCAATATAGGGGATCATCAGCAGGCAAGATCCTGATTCGAGCCCTCCTGTTTACGAGTACCTGCTGTATCGACAAGACCCCGGTATGCATTGTGTCGATGCAATGTATGGAGCAGACTTCACGGGTGCTGCCCGTCGCTTAAAATAAATTGATGACGTTCAAGTCCGCACCAAACCAACACGGTGGGTCTGGGCGATGTTACAGAATTTCGTGCCTTACTACCTACCTATCTGGGCATCTTCCACACAATCCTATCACGACATTTAGGGCCAAAGCAGAGGTGACACGGCCTACGGGGTGGTAGGTAATCCGTAGATCATGGATGTGACCGAATCTACGAGTAGTGTAAGCAGCGGTAATCATTGTGTGTGTTACGAAAGGAACAAACGAATCAGATCGGCAACCAGAAGCATATGGATACCACAGCAAATCCATAGGTTGAATACTCGCAGTCTCTCCAGATAGGCGGCTGCCCGAGTGGTTGCTGGAGGCATCTAGTGTGGTGTAGCCTGTGTCAGTTACCTACCTATCCATTCCGACTCCGGCGTAAAACAACTTTTTTCTCTGGCGGTATAAATTCGTAAGCTACCCTCCGGAGAAGTTACGGAGGAAGCCTATCTAGGGTCTCGCTTGCCTGCTGTCAGTCCCGACACCAAATCTCGAGGAAGGCACTGCTCGGACAGACTGGCGGCACCGTGGCGACTGGTCAGTGTGCTTGCTGGAATACGAGATTTTGTCACCCACTGCTACTCTGGTAGCATGTACCTACCGCTTTAGCGGTTTGACATGCTGCACGATACTTAGCGTGCCTCCCGTATCCCATGATCCCCATGCCATCCCATGGACCCCGTCTTCATGCACGGCCATTGCACAGAACGTATATCTCCGTTGGTGAAGACGCAACAGACAAAGCGAATGGTGTGCAAAAATAGATCAGAGAGGCTCTTCTTTTCCAATAGTAGCCTTCCAATTTAATTGAATTTTCACGCCGGATAACGACGAATCGCAGGCAGGTACTTACCAGCTTCCTTCGAGGGCAGTCAAACGTGGGCAGAACGTGTTCAGCTTCCCTCTTCTGGCCATAGAGGTACACCGCACTAGGCTTAGACCGAGCCCTTAGCGTCGAGGAAGAGTTGTTTAGCGTGGGCATACGGCAAACCAGGTCTTGGCGTATTCCGCTTGGGGACTAGCCATGGGAACTAGGAACAGCCCCAATCTTACCGCCTGAGGCAGCCCTGATCCACTCCAGCGGATCGGGTTTAGTTAGCAACGACCAGCATTATGCCCACCCCAGGTACGAAGTAAGAGGTAGGCGTATACGTAGCAAAGCGTACGGAAGAATGCCTTGTATGTGTCCATGAACGCTGGAAGGCTCCTGGCAGCAACGGGCAGCACTACGTATGAAACTCGCTTGAGTTCGCTAACGTAGGTACCTAGCAAAAGCGCAACATGTCAGAAGAGTTAAAGGGCCGATGACTGGGAGGTGGAGGACACGTCTTTGACTTAGGGCATACATATTGCACAATCAACATGCAACATATGGGGGAAACCCCCGTGAGCGCATAAACATATTGTCCAGCTAGATTTGCATTCGCTATGCCATGATCGGAAAGGCGTCCATTGATATGGGCCATGCGGACCCACTATTCCGTATAGGTCCGTCCGCTTTCACGGGATCGGAGTTTCAAGCTCGCAGCGGTTGGAGCTTGAAGAGTCTCTGGCATCTTTTGGAAACCTACCTAGCTACTAATCAAGAAATGTTCGGTATGTACATAGCTTGCTGAAAAGTATTCCGTACTTAAACGATTGAAATCCTGAAATTCCGTTCCCATGAGAATGTGCAGTTTACTACAAGAAGACAATGAATAATCCGTCAGGCACCTCAAATCCGAGTCACAAATCCCTGCGCGACATTGAGAGACTTCCGTCAGAATCCGCGGTCGCGAAACCTTGCGTAACTGTGTAAGTTGTGCGCTAGTACAAAAGAAGTAAGCCGATATGATGTGCATGCATGGACTAGAAAAAGATTCACTTAAACGCATGAATGCTACAAACCTGCATATAGGTGTAGATTATTCCGTACATATGTAAGTACTCCATACAGTACGGAACACCTTGCTCCATTTTTGCAGTGTGTTCGCCGACTAATCTCGTACTGGGTACTTCAAGACAGTGCAATGGACCGTACGAGATACGGCCCCGGTTAGCTGAAGTCGCCTTTATTACATATGTCTTTCGTAAGTATGCAGTCATATTCATTACACAGTGTGTATGTAAATTTCGAGGGATATGGCAGTGTACCCAGGTACCGGACGGATTGCCTGCCTTAGGAAATAATGTCATACTCGTACATGTGATTATCAACTTTCCATCTTCAACCTTCACACGCGTCTTTTCTAGCTTGGCGAAGCTGGACTTTCCTTCGCTCCCAGACGACTAAGACTTACCAATGCCATGGTCACATCTGAGAAACAACAGACAGATCTCTTCTACTAATTATCCCATGACACCGAACATACCTTGAGGCCAACTGGTCCCTCGCCGACATGCCTGACCATTCTGGCCCTACGAATGCGGCTTGTGAAGATGAAGCGACCCGACCACCCCAAGATGAGTCGAGCTTGGTCTCACGGTCTGCTTACCCCGACTCTCAACAGAGCTCCGGTATTCTCGAGTCGCCTAGCAGATATCCCCTCAGGCAGAGCCCCGCACTCACCGATAGTGGCACGGAAGCCGACGATGAACACTACCTCAAGGGCTTGCCCGCCCCGAGGAGGCTACACAAGGGCTTGCGCGGACAGCCGGAGCAATCCTCCGGCGCTTCCACTCCTTTCGTTTTATCCTCCCAAAACTTCGAAGAGGAAGGCAGGCGATTGTTCTCTGGCGCTGGAAATCACGCGTCGTGGGTTCACTCGCCGACGGCCAGGTCGCCGGTAGACAAATGGAGGCGGAAGAGGGCCAGGACAGTGACCCGTCGCTGCGCCGAGGCTTTCATCATCTTTTCTTTGGGCATGTTTGTATGCGCTAATCCTCAGGTGCAACCGCTTTTGCACCTCTCGAGTCGCGGTAATACACATCCTCGAGCTGCTCGGTATCTATATGGGAGTAGCTAATGATGTCCGTGTAGACTTCCGCTATGCCGCAGGAGCTGTGGTTACTTTGATTATATTATATCCATTACGACTGTTGCTTTGGGCTTATTGGCGCGGCAAGCCTACGAGAAAGATACCAATCACGGTACCCTCCTCTTTCGACCCTGCGCCACTCCTCTATCCCCCGACCATCACGATTTTCGCTTCGCTTCTGATTGCCGTCGACAATCCTGCTACCCTGCTTCCTAACATAATTCTCGCCCTTTGCTCCTTACCGCGAGACCTAATTCCTACTTTTTCTTCGGCGGGCGAAGACGTCGAGCCACTACACTGGGTGTTGTCATGTGTGCCTCTGGTCATGCCTCGTGTTCTAGGCACTCTGGCCATTGCGCCAGCAGATCACACCCAAGCAGATGCACGTCTGAGCATGATCTCCCCCGAAGCGGCAACTCTTCTATATCCTCTACACTGCTCTCTGCTTCGGGTGTTGCACACCCTCACGACTACCAGTCTCTTGACGGCTGAGCTGCAGCTGCTCTCTATCGGCCTCATCAACATCCTCCTACTCTCTTCCTCGCCGCAAATCACAATCATGAAAGCTATGCTTTGGATTGGAGGTCTCGACATCCTGGTCTGCTGTAATAAACCCATTCAGTGGGGGATTGCGCTCGCTCGTGTACCTAAATGGCGCTTCAAGCGTCCCTCGGGGCCCGTGCGACCATTTCCTTCAATTCTGTCAACGCTGGCATTTTGGCGTAGAATGAAGCACGATCTTCTTCGCGTTCCCCTGGATACCTCTGGCAGCTCGTCTGAGACAGTTGATGAGTCCGATTATGATGAATCGGGTGCCCACTTTGGCAAAGGACTAGCAAAGGGAAGCTTTGCGAATCTTGACGGTGCTCAATCCATCCGAAATGGTGGAGTAGGCTCTCCGTCTGGCGTCGGTATTGCTCATGATAGTACGGCAGAAACGACGCAAGCTCGCACTCACATTTTGCCCGGAAAAGCCAGACTGAGAAAACCACTGACTCACACGCCATCCGGTCGTAAAAAACGCTCTGCATCCGCCTCGATGAAGGCCTTTAGTTCGCTTACCTACCAGCAGGCGGTATCGCGAAAGTGGCTCTATGCTCTGTATGTGTACATTTGCATCGTTGGCGCCGTTTTCATGCCCCTTCCCATGGTTGGGATCAAGGAGGTAGTCATGCATGAAGCGTTACGTGGTGACGAGCCTGTCGGCTGGGCTTTGGGGTATCTGTTCGGAGACAACCAGTGGTTCCGATGGCAGGTCGTCAGCCACAATATACAGCGTTGGATTCCTCTCCCCCCTAGGTCGTCTCCAGACATGGGCCAAGGGCGCATCGAACAGCTGCAGTCATCTTTCGGCGAGGCGAATACCCGCTTATTGCTTGCCGCTTACTGCATAGGCATCATAATTACCGGCCTTCTTATCGTGTCCAGGTTGTCGCCTGTCTGCGAGGTAGATACGCGTCGGAAAGTGTTCCATTTTATGATGGTACTCATGTTCCTCCCGGCAACATACGTCGACCCGTGTTTCGTAGCGCTGGCATTCGCGATTGTCCTCGCCATATTTCTACTCCTGGACTTACTTCGAGCCAGCCAACTGCCGCCGTTGTCCAAGCCGCTCGCGTACTTTCTGGCACCCTATGTGGACGGACGAGACCTGAGGGGACCTGTCGTTATCTCTCATATTTTCCTCCTTATCGGATGTGCCATCCCTCTCTGGTTATCTCTTGGGTCGCTCCCAAGGACCGGCCTCGGTCATCTAGTGGGTTGGCAGGTGCCTAGTCGAGAGGTAGCCATGGTTTCAGGCATCGTGTGTGTGGGATTAGGCGATGCGGCCGCCTCTTTGATTGGACGGCGTTTTGGACGTCGCAAGTGGCTCTGGGGCGGAGGGAAGAGTCTCGAGGGCAGCGCGGCCTTCGCGATCGCCGTTTTTCTAGGCCTCACGGCCGCACAAACGTGGTTGCGCCTAGGCGGGTGGGCTACCACTACTACTGACGGATCCGTCGACGACCGGCGTATCGCGATTCAGAGGACCGGCGTGTGTGCCGCAATGGCTAGTCTCACGGAAGCCGTACTCACCGGCGGGAATGACAACGTCATCGTCCCTGTAGTTCTATGGGCTTGCGTGAAGAGTCTAAGCGTTTAGACGGAAAGACTACCGACGGGTTTGGTGGTCATTTGCATACGGAAAAAGGCGGGTTGCATCGGTTGGCGTACGGTAGGGAAAAAAGGGGGGACAAGAAGCATTCTGATTGATTGCGTTAGAGAGTTGTAGACATTTGTGTGGGCGTTCTTTTTCTCTCTACACCTTTAATCTTTCTCTTCTCTTCTCTTCTCAGAGTCATGGTGGTGGATGACGCCATCAGACCTTCGTTAGTCCATCTAGAGATAGATGCCGCAGTAGGGCCTGGGGAGAGGGGGACTGGTGAAGCTCGTGGAGCAGTGCTTCGCAACGCACCGTCTGTCTCGAGATCTACTTGGGAGTAGGTAGGGTAATAGTAATGCGCCGACGAAACGAGGCCTCCTGAGTCCTCGCGTCTGCAAGTCAAAAATGTTCGGCTTGAGGCTGTTTATTGACTCTTTGTCAGTCCGTAGTGTCCTCAACTTACTTGCTGGTATGTCCTTGTTTAGAACGTGCTCCTACTATTACCGTCGGGCCATGCTCGTGGATGGCTCTTCTCAAGCAAACACTGTAGAATCACATGCTCGCCAAGAAGCCTGGTGGGATTCCGTCAAATCCCGGGTTCCTTGCCGAACGCAACAAACCCCGGCATAACCTTATATATACCGCAGTTCTTATTCAGACTTGTTGAATTTCAAGTACGAAGTGTTGAACAACCGCAAAGAGTTGAGAATTGGTTATGGATTGTTCAAGATCGTTAATAACGCAGTTGATCTCTCAACTTCTACGACGACTACCTATTGATTTTGACTTCGATCGGTTGAAAAGGCGTTTGCTCAAGTCGTCTCGTGATAATCAACTATCACGTAATTGCTTCAAACTAGAAGCAACTAGAAGCAAAAGTTCTGGTGTTTCACGGAGTTAACGGATAACTAGATCGAGTGAAAAGACTGCATGAATTGGTAATAGGTGTCCAACAACTCGTCCTGGAACGTTACAACGGCAGACCTCAGGAGTGAGGATCACTTTCACATGCGGATGACTTGTTCCGTATTCGCCAACCCGTATTCGTCAATCCCCCGGTTGCGGGCCGCTGCAGTCTGGCACTCTCGAGGGTGTTCACGGACTTAAGAACATAATAGGCATCCCATGCTTAGTTAGAGCACACTCATCCTGCGAGCTCGATCTTGTTGAGGCAGTTGCCATCCGTATGAATCGCATCAATTTATATGCATTTCTATTTTGGCATCTAAGCAAGTCGATTAAGTCAATGGTTGGGAAACTGGCCTTTTAGATCTTGGCAATTGACTCCAGTCTTGTTCCCTCCATGGATAATTATTTGGCGTTGTCGATACGGAATCCTCCCGAGCCGATTACTCACTTATTAACTACATTTGTATTGGCCGGGCCGTACAAAAAATCGCCGGGCCAGAACGTGCCGAAGAAAGCGGTAGGGTCGCTTTCATTATCTCGACCTTGCCCTGGACTTCTCTTTGCCCCATCAACATGATACATCCCATCCCCGTGGTCAGGTTCCCAAGGAGTTAAGCTATTCAGGCAGCAAAGACGAACAACCTAACTACTAGGTAGTCGGTAAGCCCGGGGAAGGGAGACAACTCTTGATTACGGATCGCGGAATCGTCCTTATATTGATTACGGATTACTTGCCATCGGAGGAATTGTTGTTGGTTGTCAAAGTCCCAACTGACATCTGCACGCTGACCACAAGCCTCCCCTCTAATTCTATACATAATTTTGCCCGGGGTTGACTTTGCGCCCGTCTTTCCCATCCCCGATCCGACCTTTGCCCGTGCCGGCTTCCGTGAAAAATGGCCCCGACACCTGTCCCGGGGACCTCCAAGGCCCCGAGAATCCTGGCGTGTGTACTTGTGGGTTCCCTCTTCGGACATGGACATCCCCATTCCCACCCGTCCAAAACCTCCCCGTTTCAAAAGATGATGATGAGAAGAGACTCATACCTAACAAAACTGCGTCTTCTCAACAGTGCCAAAATCGCAAGATAAAATGTGATCGGAATAGCCCCTGTTCAAACTGCGGTTAGCAGGTCCTCTTTTCCTTGGTCCCCCCCTTTCTCAACAACTCTCTTTTTTGTTATTCAACTCTCCTAACTTTATATGCTTGGATATCTCGCAGTCAAGGTCAGACTTATGGTGAACTTTCATGCCGGCACGTCGTCGCTAAGATTGTAACCCCCCGTCCAGGCAAACGTCACATGTACACCGAGTACGCCGGCCCCTCCGCGCAAGCGTCGGCGGCCGAACCAGGACCTCCAGCAGAGACTGGCGCGCTGTGAGGAGCTGCTGTCCAAGTATACGACGAATACGAATTCGCCGACTGTGGCCAGTGAGACGCAGAGTCGCGATGAGCCCTGGACGCCGTCGGGGAAACTGGTGATCGATAATGACGGCACCAAGTTTACTGACAGCCATATCTGGGCTGCTGTTCATGGTGAAGTAAGTGAGACGATGACAATTGACCCCTGACTCTGTCTCTGTGTATACAAAGTCGTGTCTGGGAACTTACTAGGAACCCGTATTGACACCGCTTCTCATCCCAGATCTCCGCCATGCGTGATATCATCGAGTGCGATGAGACGACGGCGGCGGAAGACTGTTCCACGCCTACTAACCCGCACACGCCCGAGCTCAGCATCGACTTACTAATATCCGAGGGCTGCGACGGTCGTCCAGAAGACTTCCTGCCATCTCCGGGGCATGCCTTTTTTCTCTGGCAGACGTTCCTGGAAAGAGTCAACCCCCTGACCAAGATCATCCACGTACCCTCCGTACAACCAAAGCTGGTTGAAGCGACCACAAATCCAGGTTCTGTTCCCAAGAATGTCAGCGCGCTACTCTTGTCTATCTATACCCTAGCTGTCGCTGCGTTGAACGAGAGGGAGTGCCAGCAGCAGCTTGGATGTGCGAAGGAGGATGTCTATCAGCGCTTTCTTTCTGGTACCCGTATCTCCCTCATGCAAATTGGCGTGCTGAGGACGTATGATATCGTAGTCCTGCAGACGATGGTCTTACATCTGGTAAGAAATATTATCGAAAATTTACCCCATTCCATTGAGGTTTGCGCGCGTGCGCCTGCTAATGAGTATCCCAGTTCTCACTCGCCGGCCGAGTCGACCGGCACGCCGTCTGGATACTGAACGGCGTAACAATACGCGTCGCGCAAAAAATGGGTCTACACAGAGACGGCGAGCTCCTCGGGCTCCCGCCCTTCGAGACAGAAATGCGGCGGCGGATATGGTGGCAGATCGTAGTCCTGGACGCCGTCTACGCCATCATGTCCGGCCTGGGCCAGTCGCTGCTCCCGCGCTTCTGGAACACGCAGCGGCCCTGCAATATCCACGATGCAGATTTGTATCCGACGATGACGACGCTCCAGCCAAGAGACGGTCCCACGGATATGATCTATTGCTTGATTTGTTACGATGTTGCGGCTATGATGGCCGATTCGCCGTATATAGATACGTTCATCCTAGGTAACCAGGTAAATAGGCGTGACCCCTATTCTCTCACTTGTGGATGACGAGGATCTATAGTCCTCGCGCCACGAGTGAGGATTATGGAGAAGAACAATAATGCTGACTTGTATGTAGACAGGAATCACCGACGTAGTTCCGCCTCACGAGGTTGAAAAGTCGCATAAACGCATCCAGGAGCTAGATCAGTCGATCTCCAAACTCCTGGACAAATACTGCGATCCCTCGATGGGGCCCATACACGAGCTGGCGGCCGGAATGCGACAGATGCTCACCTCGAAATGCTGGGAGCTGACGCGCCCTATGAAAGATCAACCAGAGGCATGTGAATCCTGTTGTCTTACTTTTTATCCCTTTCCCCTGTCATATTCTGCCTTCCAAGATTGAGACAAGCTTCCACTGTCCGGGTTGAATCCCAGACAACGTCTTTATACTAACATGATATGCAGTGGGGAACCGAGATCCGCAATCCGCGCGACAATCTCTTCAAAATCGCCATCATAACCCTCGAAACCGACGTAGAATTCTACCGCAAAGCGCGCACAGCCGGTCCATTCCTCTGGTTCCGTGCGTCTTCCCTCCCTCCCTCCTTCCAAGCCCCAACTAACACTCATCCCAGTCCTAACCCACTTCCAAATCGAACTCCTAATCTACACAGCCGGCCAACTGACCGAGCGCACCTCCGGCAACCTCGTCGACCGCGCCTGGGCCGTAATCGAAGAACAATTCAACTTCCACGAGGAACTCGGTACGCTCGCCTCCAAGACCCAAATCGCCCTCGCCTTGTTCGTCGTGCGCGGATGGAAGGTCCGCAGGGCCTACCTGCAGGAGACGACGGGCTCGGTCCCCGTGACGCCGCGGTATGTGGCGAAATTGCAGGGTCTTGTCTCGGGCACGAGACATGCGCGGGGCGCGAGCGCCGGGAGTGCCGGGACGGAGGCGAGCGGTGGTAGTGGAAGTAAACCGCCCTCTGCCCCTCATGGAATGGGTTTGCCCTGGGACCAGATGCTCGGGTTTGCGGATATGGGGAATATGGGGTGGGATATGTTTGGGGGGACTCCCGGGACGGGGGGTGTTCCGAATTATGGGATGCCGTTTTCGGGGCAGCCGGGGGGTTCTTGGACGGGGTGAGGGAGGTGGCGCATCCCGAATCCCTTGGGATGCTATAACGAGACGAAGAAAATCACCACTCTTATCTGACTGCGACACCGTGAGGTGCTGGAAGGGCTCTCTACGAATACGATATACGAACATAGATTATAGTACACACGTACACGACGGCGTTGAGCACGAGGCGAATTGATTCGAGGAAACCCCCTATTTGAGTCGTACTAGACCGAGTCCTCTCTCCGTTACATGTGATTGATGGTCTTGGAAGGGATCTTACATACCCATGTCTTTCATTAGCTATGTCGACTCTTAAGAACGTTGAGTTCTTTTTATTTTTTGGTTAGATGTCGACCTGGATGGCAATGCTCGGGATACAATCGAGATATTTCATTGTCCTTGACCGGAGGCTTCACTGTGATCCAGAGTTCTTGTGGCCGACGTGATGGACGGCGAGATGCTTCTGTATACCAGATGTGATGGCTTTGTGGGATCACTGAAATAGTACAAATTCGAATGTTATCTCTTTAAAACAGAAAAAACACTGCAACTGTCCCAACTGCGGCTTCCTTGGGTTGGCTCAGGGGAATGGCGTTGTCTGACGCATTGGCAATGGCGAGTGAGCATAGTAAGTATGCCAACACGGCAAGAACTTCCCTTGATGATTTGACTACCTCGGTAGGTCAATCCCATGATCTTCTCTCTCGGACTTGCCAGATTCTCTGGAGGGACTTCCTCTTTGCCGACTACGAAGATGGAAGGCTCGAAAGCGACAAGAAATGATCGCAGATAAATCTTCCTGCTCCGTGCCTCCTGAAGCCACTGCAGCATCTCTCATCTCCCAACATCCACATAAACACGGCACTTTATCTCGTTATATTTGCCACTTGTATCGTGCCTGTTATAATATGAATCGATCACGCATGTTTCGTTCCTTTCGCGAGGGCGGAAATCCGCCGCCATCAGCCTACGAGAGTCAAGAAGCTCAGGACATTCCTTTGGAGACGTATGCGTATCGCTTTTACGACACCGGCCCTGCTCATGAGCGACAAGAAGAGCAAAGAGAAGAGCTTACTCCTCTCCCAGCATACGAGGAGCGGGAAGAAGAGCAACTTCGACGAGAAGAGCTTCCTCCTCTCCCGGCATACGAGGAGTGGGAAGAAGACCAGTATCCGAAAGGCCCGCGTCTCTACCTCATCCTGTCATCCGTCTTCATCTCGGTCTTCTTGGTCTCGCTCGACCGGCTCATCGTCAGCACCGCCATCCCCGCCATCACCGACGAGTTCCACTCGCTTCGCGACATTGGCTGGTATGGCTCCGCCTACATGTTGACAACATGTGCTTTCCAGCTCTTTTTCGGCAAGCTGTACCAGCTCTATCCCGTTCGTGGTCTCTTCGCTGCCGCCGTCATCACGTTCGAAGCCGGATCGACTCTATGCGGTCTCGCCCCCAATACCATTGCCTTCATTTGCGGAAGGGCCATTCAGGGTATCGGTGCTGCCGGCATGTTTTCTGGCGGCAGCATGGTGATCGTATACTCGACACCCTTACGACATAGGTCGGTTTTACAGGGCATGGCCGGTGTTGTCTTCGGTATCTCCTCCATCGTGGGGCCGCTGCTCGGCGGCGTTCTAACCAGCAGTTTCAGTTGGCGCTGGTGTTTCTATGTCAACATACCCGTTGGAGTTATTGCCGTGGCCATCATCGTCTTCTTTGTCCGCGTGCCAGAGCGGCAGTTGACGCTACTTCCCACCCGGGCCAAGATTAGGCAGCTGGATATTCTGGGATCTGCTGTTCTCATTCCCGCTGTCATATGTCTCCTCATGGCTATGCAGTGGGGTGGCTTGACATACCCCGTACGCTTCTCCTCACGTCCCCGTTGCCTGGCTGATGTGACTAGCTGACCTGGAGAAGTGGAACAACTGGCGTGTTACGCTGTTGCTGATTTCGTTCACCTGCCTTTTCCTGATTTTCATTTTCCTCCAAGCTTGCAGGCCTCACATAGCCACCCTTCCTACGCGGATTCTTGACAACTCCCCCATTTTGGCTGCTCTGGCTTTGACTACCGCGACCGGCGCCCATCAAGCAATCGTTTGTCAGTCTCTCCCGGAGAGGAACCCCTTTTAACAGCAGACTAACAAAACCACGCAGTTTATTTTCTTCCCATCTGGTTTCAAGCCATCCAGGGCCTCTCTGCCAAAGACTCTGGCCTTCGGCTGCTCCCTGCCGTCCTATCCATGGTCACTGCCTCATTTCTCAATGGCTTGTTCATATTCAAATTCGGTTATTACACACCAACGTACGTATGGCTTTTTACTACTTGGTTGTTGCGACTCTGCTGCACTTTGTGCTCTTTACAAAGTGGCTGATGAGTTCTTCCATACAGCGCGATTCTAGGCACTATCATATCTAGTATCGGCGCCGGCATGCTATGTATGATACACCCCGACACTCCATGGATCCCTCTTATGGGTTATGAAATCCTTTACGGGGTAGGTCAAGTCAACAGATCCACTGTCCAATCCGTCTCCGATCTCTGATCACTCCACGAGACCGTATCGACTGATGGCATTCATCTTGCAGTTCGGTATGGGTCTATGCGCTCAAACAGCGAATCTCGTAGCTCAAGTTATCCTTCCTGTGGACGATGTTCCCATCGGCCTGTCCATAATGTTCTTCGGCCAGCTCTTCGGCGGCGCCCTCTTCCTGCCCATCGGCCATTCTCTATTCAACAACCAGCTTTTGGGCGAGCTCATCCTCCTACCAGGCTTTTCGGATGATCAGCTCAAGTCAGACGGCGTGACAGAACTGATCGACTCGTTTCCCCCCATAGTCCGCCCTCTTGTCATAAAGTCTTACAACTCAGCTGTGAGGATGGTCTTTGTTCTAGCTCTCTGCCTCGTCTGTTTTTCGTCGTTGGGCGCAATGAAGTTGGGGTGGAAGAACATGAATAGAGAAGGGACCCCGCTCAGGGCGGTACCGCGCAGGGCGGCACCCCGCGAGGATATCGAGGCAGATGCCAGTGAAGTAGTGCTAGCCGCGAGTGAACAGTCTGAGGTTGAACAGCTTGAGAGCAAACAACCCGAGGGCGAGCAACCTGAGGATCAGCAACATGAGGGCGAGCAGCATGAGAGCATTGATTCCGTTCTTGAGACTGTACATGAACATGCGGAGGAAGAAGAGAAGAAAGATGAGGAGGAAGGTGAAGCCAAGAAAGAGGAAGCCGGGGGAACGGCTGGAGGAACGGCTGGAGCTGTTGAGGAAGATGCACCGCCCGAAGATAAGTAATTACATGGTCAAAGGCATTGCTAATCGGCTTGTCGTCTTGTTTGATGGAGTTCAAGACTGTCTAGAATGATATGTATAGCATCATATACCCCGGGCTTTGTGCGATGGGTCACTAGGAATAAAACAGTACGACTCTCCTCAGCGAGACGGGGGACACATAGGCATTAGGTGGAATTAACAGTATCATGGCTTTGATATGCATATTCCATTTTGAGGGTGACGGTGATTTCGTTGAAGTAGAACGTGAATGTCTCATTGATGCTAAGAATGCGATGCGATAAGGTATATCCCTTGGAACCCCTTTCTAGATCTGAGTGGCAACGACGACGATGGCTTAAACTTATCCCTTCTTGCCTCTCCGTCATTCCTACTTACGTACGTAAGGAAAAGCAGTCATAAAAAGGCCAGAGTATCTTGTCCCGAATCTCTCCAGGCTTTTGAGCGATAGTGTGGACTTCGGTCTTGCTTTTTTGCACTCGTTATAGGTAAACTCCGAAATGTAATGTCGACTACCGAGTCTTGAGGGGGACATCGTCTCGAATGGAATGGAATGGAATCGAACTTAATCGAACCTGATCGAATCTCAATGATACTGATCGAAGCTGGTCGAATCGAATCGAAACGTATCGAAACATATCGAATCGAATAGAATCGAAACAGACCGCAAACGCCCATCACAAGATATGCATGCATTGCATGTACCTGACAGAAGTAAGATGCGAGACGTTGGGGATGGACCCCGTCTGGAGTCTCGGCTCGGTGCCGATGCATCCATATACCCCGTGTCGGGTCCGGGGTTACCCACGGGGTTGGCCTGTGCTGTGCGGGACTAGGGACCTACGTAGGTAGGTACCATGCATACTTCCTGGGGTTGCATCTTCTCGGCAGGTATGTACGTATTATTTTCTGACACCCGATCCGATTCTGAAGGTGAAAGCAAAAGTGAAAGTGGCATGCATTGTTGAGTTGACTGCACATGCGCTCAGGAGTGCGACGGAATGCGCTCGGGGGTGAGACTAAAATGGGACTTTGTGAGTTGATGGTGAGCGATGTCGGCGTTAAGCGAGAAGGACGTTGGCAATACGAGTCGATTCGAGCTGTACGGGTTCAAGTTCGTCACGTCGAGGGTAGCATCAGGTTTTCGTGAAGGGGTCCCATCATCGATAGGTAAGTAAGAATCCCATCCCATTGCGTCCGGTTCGGGCTCCCCCAGGATTCGACATGCTTCTCACCCAGGACACCGACACATCAGCCCAGATCACACCACATCACGTTACAGAAACGAAGCCGAGCAACATGGTTTGATTTTCTTGATTTTCTTGATTTTTATTGTGATTTGTGACTCGACTTGACTTTCGCGACAGCAGCAGACCCCTATTCTCCTTCCTTTATCTATCCACCATCCCGCGTCTCTAATATGACCCAAAGGAGGTAAGGAGGGAGTAAGAGTGAGAGGCCCATGCATCCTGGAGGACTGTCCTGTCTGTCTGTCTATCCTTTATGAAGATACCGAAAAAACGCCCGCCCCGTTCCAATATGCGCGGCCCAGACAGCGACAGAGAGAGAGATAGAGAGTGAGAAGCTGAGTGTGTGAGAGAGTATGAGAGTATGTGAGTGAGTGAGTGTGTGAAGCCTGACTTTTCCGCCCCATTTCGCCTCGATAACCTGATAGAACTGAACAAAACAAACAAAACATATATACACTCAACAATTCCAACCAACCCGGGGGTATCGCATCGACATGTTGTCTGTGTGTGTCTTTCTTGACAAAAGATGGAATCGTTAAAGCGAAAATCGGAAAAAGGTGAGCCAGGCGTAGTATAGGTTCGGTTCGGTACGTTACGTCGCTGTGATGCGATGTGATGTGATGGTGTAGGATTCAGGATATCCGCCTTTCGTCGGTCCCCGGATCATCGCGTTACACCCTCTTTTTCGTGGCTCTGGTTTTTCCCTTGCCCTCCTCTTCCGAATCATATATCGTCATAATGTGGAAGAGAGAAGCAGCAAAAACGGAGCGCTGAGTATGACTGTTCATGAATATGAAAATTTCGTCCTTGGCGCCGTGGTGGTCGTCCTTCATACGGATTTGCTGATTCCAAAGCCCACTGCTATCGCCACGCCGATAACGAGGAGTCCGATCATGATTTTGATGGCGATGTTTGCTCGCTTGCTGAGTCCGGCTAAGCATTGGCAAGTCCGATTTTTCCGTTCTGCGGCCTTCGCCTTCTCCCTCCAGTGGTTCTGATCGGGCCACACACTACTGTCCGAGTTGAACTGCTCTGCGCCGATAGATGATTTTCTAGGTTGCTCCAGGGATCGTGGGGGCTTAAGAGCCTCTACATCGACATCAAAACCATTGTTGGCCGGGCAAGGTGAAGCGAGGGTTGACGGTGACATTCCACAGCCGTCGAAACTTCCACGGCTTCTCTCGGAAGCGGAATCGCCGATCGTAGGGGCGACTTCTCTCGTGGAGACAGTCAGTTGAAAGGGCGGATGCGCCTTGTCGTCACAAGAAGCCATCTTTGTTTTTCGGTTCTACTAAGGTGAGAGACTGCGAGGAGAGATAGGCTGGTCAGGCGTCGAGTCAAATGGTTGTTGAGATGAATTGATGAAGCAAAAGATGTCCACAGGAGTCTGGTTTCGAGTTGAACAGCGACACAGTCAATGAAGGTGGAGGTTCGAGATGAGCATCGATGAACCAGAAAGCGAGACCTGCAAACCAAGAATGTCAGAATAGGAGCGAGCAGGCCTAAGGAGACGCCCTCCAGGTACAAGTAGGTGAGTGAAGAGGAGATAAAGGCAGAGGCAGATGAAGAGTGGTAGTGTCTAGTAAAATAAAGGATGCCATGAGAGAGATCGGATCGCGGCAAGGAGGTTGTGATGTCACTCACCTCAGAGCTTTGGTTCAGGAGCGACGGGGTGTGGTCGGTAGTCGGACGTTACTGCGACACGGAGTCCGCCGTTACAGAACGAGTGGTGTGATAATAGCAGGTGACGGTCCGACAGTGGCCTGCTCTTGTATGCCAAGACGATCAATGCGTCTCAAGTCTGTGTCATGAACATCCGAGTGCGAGTGCGAGTGCGATGGCGACTGTGTGTGTCAACAGTTCGCAACTTGCCCAGGACGCGATGTTTGACGTAGTTATAATGCGCAATGGCAGCTCTTATTCAATGTGCCACGCCTTTCTATTGCTAGCCAAGTCAGCGCGACGAACATAAACGGCATGCAAACAGACAGAAGGGCAGAAGGAGAGAGTCAAGGAAAGCAGAAGGAGGGAAAACGGGGGAAGAGGCTGGGTGGAAGCAGCATTGCGATAATTGGGACAATCGGGACGGCGCCGATAAGACGAGAAAGGAGAGAGTCGGTAAGTGAAATGTGAGATGGATGTGCGGATGGGATCTGCGATAAGGGACGGGACGGTACTGAACTGGGTGCTGGAACTACTCGGAGGTGCATGAGCTGAAAACTTCTAGCGATGCCACGAGATGAACGGAATTCTTCATTCACATTGAATGACTTGTGAAATGGTATGCTCAGAAATCGGAGTCGGCGACGGAATATCACATCTCGTGCAGAATATATGTGGATGCCTGCCTACCTTTCTGAGAGATCGGATGTCGCGAGGTGGATGGACGGCAAACGACGATGAACCGAATCAGCGTCGTTGATCACGCACGGGAATGTCTCAAGTCGGCGTGCAGCGAAAGCGCAGGAAAAGGCAAAAGGTGAGAAGAGAGGCTGACCGTAGGATCATCGAACGAGATGATGGCCATTTGTTAAAGTAGCGAGGAGGAAGAGAAGGAACGCCAAGCGGCAGAGAGAAATCAAAAGCTGCGCAACGCGAACCATGAGACGACATGCCAAGGTCCTACCGCCATGGCGGACGATCTGTTGGATAGAGCTTGTGAAGTCTTGCGCAGTTTTGCTTGGGCCTGCCTGGGCTTGCTTGGGCCCGTCGCTGGTCCGGGACGTTCTGGCAGGGGCTATAGCGGCATGGTGGGCGCTATAGCGCGTGGACATGGCGTGGGTTGATTGCGCTAGCAGGAGTGGGGCCTTCCTCAAGATTGCACCATCGGAGCAATCAGAGCCTGGAGCCTGGGTGGGGTCTTGCCGAAAAGGGCAATGCCTCTTTGCACTAAACGGCGCCTCCTATTTGTGTGCAGCGAATGTGTGTGCAGACCTGCGGACCTGCAGACCTGCACCTGCTGCTGCCTTAGTACGCCTACACCGCAGTGCAACGCAAGGAACACTTCGTATGTACGAGAACCCCCATGGCACGGGAGGTCATGTCTTCTCGAAAACTTGGGTGGCATTCCTCGTCTCTTTTTCTTTTTTTTTTCGTGATGACGACAAGTGTCGATACAGCTGCCCTACCGACACACTACTTCTGACACTACCTATGTAAGTAATAAAAAGTTCTACTTAACCTGATACTAGTTGACGCACAACGGTAAGATAAGGTCCCCAAAGCAGTGTAGTGCCCAGCGTAGCGCATTGGAATGAAGCTGGAGTGTAACCAGCAACAGCGGCAACGTTGTGAAGCGTGGACGACACAATCTCCCGACAACTGGTTGAAAACTGGCCCAAGACTTGGTCCAAAACGGGGGTGTCAAGCCGCGACTTTTGACTTTAAAGCTTCTTCCTTGGGTTAGACCGATTTTCAGTAGTAGTACTTTGCAGGCTTAGACGGTGACTCGGTGTAAGTGTATACACAGTGTGTAATGGACTAGGCAGTCGTCACATCTCTGAAGCAATCAGTAACGGAACCTGGGTTGTTCAGTCAGTTAACCCGTGGCTGGCTGCTAACAATTACCATAGATTTACAACAACAGCAGCACGGAATAGTAGCGGTGATCCTGATCATCGTGTGTGTTATTATACCTACATTTCGTACATTATGCATCGGAATTGTCTGCCGCCCCCTTTCCCTGCGGCATCTGAACGTTAGTTGGCCCTACCGTTACTTTTTTAGAAGAGCGGCGAGCAGTTTCACCTCTGTTGTTAGTGGTACTGGTACGAAATAGAAAGACTCGGATTCCCAAAGTACTCACCTTAGGAGGTACGAAGTCGATCGAAGTGGTCTTATCCGGCCCTTTTCGGGCGGCTTAGGCCTACGGGTTGACGCTATAGCTGCCCGCGACTCGCGGCCACGGGACAATTTAAGGGTTGGCCCCGTCCTGGGGAGGAAGTGGACCACAAAGAATGGGCCTGTCCAGGGTTATGACTTTAGGCTGCTTGAGGCTTGGACAACTTCTCCTTCAAGAGACAAGCGTTGCCGTACTTCGAGCCAATGATGGCCGCCATCGTCCATCCTCGCCGTCCTCAACAAACCTCTCCGTGGAGAAGACCGTACGTCAGTATCAAAACTATTTTTGCTTTCAGCCCTGCTTCGACTCTGCATCGCCGACTTCAGCAGACAACTACGGAATGCTAAGAGGTGGACGGGATCTTTCGTCGGCAAATACGGATCTCGTACGCCGGCGCATCTAAGTACGATTACATAGTAAATAGCACTCTGACTAGGAAGTCCGTAGCGTCGGTAAGTAAAATCCTGAGATTATTTCGTCCCAGCAATAGTTGCTTGACCGTGGCGTGGCTCATACTCGACATGGAAATCTGCAATTAATTGATCTTACGCAATCCGAGTATTCGTATTTGAATGCGAGATCCCATTATACGGACTATATCTGTCTGCCTGCTCTAGGTATGAGAATCTCCTCTTATTCCTTATGTTGGACGGATGACTTCATTTTTTACACTGCTTGCGACTGTCTCGGCATGCTCTGCACACCGTCACATCGCAAGCGCATTCCAGACTGACACTGAAAATGCTACCAACAAACAGTGAGGTTCATTCTCATAAACACTCACATCTGTATTCTCCATAAGTGACAGGTTAACAGATGCGCACATATGCGCCATTGATATTCATATCCACAGAGAGTCGTAAGTGAAGAGACGAGTGCACTGCTTTACTGTCTTTAACCTCGTTTATCTCCACGTCTCAAGACCGTCCAGGCGATTACTGCCGTGGCTCCTGACCTACTGTGATCATGCCGACAGTTGACCCTCAATCGTATTCTTCGGGTACAACACATTCACAAGTACTCCGCGAGTTAGATTTCGTTGCGGAAACCCGCATCTCATCTCAGTCTCCAGATGGATTCGCCAGTACGGACGGCAACCGGTTTTTCGAGACTTCCTACAGGATCGCTATAGATTACCATGAAGAGAAAGTTGGGGGTTTCTTACAGGACGTTCAACTCTTAACCGAGCACGATCAATTCATCCGCCAACCCGAAAAAGAATCTGTCTGAAGAACCCAACACGGCAAATTTTCATCGATCGTAAGCTTGGCAGTTGAGACAGGATGAAATGGCCGAAAAAGGGAGTTGTGCACTCGTGAATTCCTGGCAAGACCGAAGCAAGGCCGGGTTACCCTGCTACCATTCAAGACTTCCCCGTTGTGACGATTGCAAAGCCAACCCGGGAAGGAGTTTACAGACTGCCTTCCCTTGAAGCGTGCAAGCTGTGTCGACACTTCTCTGGTAAGCCCGAGATACCACATCCATGACGTGCGTGCCTGCCTCCCGTGTGCCTGTCGTACTTGGCTCCTCTTTTCAGAAAACTTAGATGGCGCGGAGTTGGGAAGTATATCATGTTTTCCTCTCACCCTCGATTGCCATCCGTCTTCAGATTTCTCTTTATCCTGATTTCTCACCCCCTTAGTTACTGGCCCCTATCACCTTACGACCGGCTAACAATACAACATGAAGTTCATCAATGTGTCAACCGGCATAGTACTCGCAAAGAGTGCATTGCTTGCTTTTGCAGCCGTCATTGGGAAAACGCACCTTACTCATCTTGGAGTGGCCGGATCTGAGGACACATTGGTTCCCCGTTCTCTTGAGAAACGGGATGCCTTTACCTGCTATGGAGTATGCCCTGCCCGACCGAATATGTCCTTTTATCTGCGCCTCGAAACTGATTGTATGAATAGCATGGTGCGAACGTCACTGATTGTCGAGGCGCGCTTGACCAGATCAACCAACTCGGAGACGAGAAGTTGCAAGTCTTTTCGGGCATCTGCTTGAACTGGGCTCATGATTCCTGCAACATCCGGTTCTGTGCCCAACCATATGTCACGTATACTATCAATCGCACTGCATCATGGATCTCCGCCTGGGTGGACCACTCCCTGATGGGCTGTGTCAAAGGTGGACATAATGCTATTATGGGTGATTCCATCAATCTCGATGGCGATGGTGGCACATACCGTCTGTACCTTGAACACACCACGCCGACACACACTTGAAGCGCCCTTCAGGCACATTTTTGGGATCGATTTGCTGTTGAAAGCTGGATGCAAATGCTAGATGAGTTGATTGGAATCTGGCCATCTGAGAAAGATGCTAACAGCAACAAATTACAATCCGTCAGAAATAAGATGATCAACTCACTTTACCAATTGCTTTCCATACACATATATATATATATCAACAAGAGTGAACTCGTAACGTTTTCAATCAGAAGAAGAAGAGGTATAGTGAGCAACCACATGGGACAGGAAATCCAACGAGGCTCATGGTGGTCGCGTCATGTTCCTCACAAGATGATTCGTACAGACTCATGCTGGTTTGATTCAGATCTCAGTGTCTATCTCGTCGAATGACCCGTGGTGAACTCTGAAAAATCTAGAAGCCAATTCTACTTGTCAGTGGCAGATGAGATTCAGGGTGAGATCTCTGACAATGGCTTTAAGGGCATCGGAATGTGGAGTTAGAATTCTTTTCCTGCTAAACTTATCTCTGACACATTTTCATATATGAGTACCCCGACAAGAAGTGGTCTTCGCATAAATTCCGTGGATATGGTATTGGTCCCACCAAACCCATTCTGAGGAAGTAAAACAAGAGCGCGCTGTTTGACCACAACGGACTGGAAACACATGATAGGCCCCAAAAGGGTGTGTTTTCCACACGAATAAAACGCAGTGTCATAAACGCCCTTTACGGAAATCTATATAGTATCACCAGGCAGGCACGGTAGGTATCACAACCGTAGCTGCCGGCTGGCGAAGTCACATGGTCGATTCTACTCTAGTGCTCTGGTCCTACGTCTCCTGTCAAGGTGTAGGTATGTTTGTGTTGTTGCAGTGATTTTTCCAATGGCCGGTGTTCAACCGATGGACCATTATTTGTGCCTTCTTCCCCTTCTTCGTTCCCGTCCCATCTCGCCTTCCCTCTCAAATGACTGAAATACCGACCCATCGTTCCTGCCGCTACCCTTCATGCTGAGACTCGAGTGGCAGCTACAACCTACACCACTGCCACTATCGTCCCGTGACTTGACCACAGTGCCTTACCTAACCTTTCGCTCGTTTCGTCGTGCCTTGATTTCTTCATTCAATTGTCATTATTATCTTCTGTCATCCTTTCCTATTAATACAGCCCGACGTCTCAGCCATCGAATCCATAAATCGACACCAAGAGCAATCCACTGTCGAATTGACCTCTATCTCGCCTTCGAAAGACATCGCAATGCAGGTCAAAGCTTTTCAGATAGTCGTTACCTGCCTTGCCGGCCTCCTCGGCATGGCGACGGCAGCTGCTGTGGGTGTTGTTGACCAGGTTGGTTCGCCTGCCAACGGAGTCCATCATCACCACTACCATGAATATCACCATCATCACCATTCTGGTGCCTTCAAGGAGTCTGATGAATCATCGAACTAGCAAGCTGATAGCTTCCATAAGGAGCAGGGACGAGCCCTCCGCCAGCCTCCCACTGGCCCCGTTTATCGCTGCCATGATCCGTATCCCGATCTATTTGTGAGTTGCCCCTTATGCGTACAATGGTGACAAAGTTTCATCCATCTTGCCAATGCCGCGTTCCCCTATAGTAATCAAACACCCTCCTGTGTGATTCATTGTATTTGCCCCGCAGAGTTTGCTTCCTCCGTCTGGCACAATGGCAGAGTTACACCGTCGATCCAAATGAATTGTCTTCTCCTTTATAGATCATACTAAGCCAGCTTGGCTAATACGTCTATCTGGTACGGTCAGGGCTCGGCACCTCCCGTTGAGGACTGCGACAACGTGATCCAGCAGTTCGCCGCCCTCACCACCGACATCAACGTCAAGCTTGTCGAGGGCTGCTACCAGATTGTGTCAGGCAACTGCACCGGTCTGGTCTGCCCTCAGCGCGTCGGAGAGAGTACCGTCTCAGGCGCCGTCGCCGCCCAGTACATGGCGACGCCCCTTCGCGATGAGTGTATTGCCAAGGGCCAGCGAGGATGGTGGATCGACGGTCAAGGCTTGGGCATTGGTGTCTACCTGACCTAGCCAACTTCGCAACACATACGACTGACATTGGAGAGTATTTGTACGATACGCTTTTTTGATCTCTCGGGGAGTTAGTGCTTTATGCTGCTTTTGCTTGACGAGATAACGAAATGTTGCGATGGAGTTTTCAAGGGGATATTATGCGCTGCAGTGACGGGAAAGGAGAAGACTACTACGCAGGTCTTAGGACATCTCGAGAGCTATGAACCACAATCGCAACACATCATGGAATGCTCTCGGAGACTTTATGGAAGTTTCTAATACAATGGCATTTTCTGCTCTGGTACCATTGACTGACTGCGACGTGATCATCGACCCGATTCCCTGGTATATTCAATCAGCATTGCTTCCCTTCACATGACAATAGTGAGGACATCCACACACTATTTGCGAGCAACAATCCCAAAGTAAGAGAAACAAACGAAACGAAGAATCTATAAAATGGCCAACTCATCACAGGTTCCTGGAAAAGCCCCCTTTGTAATCTCCGAGCAGCACATTCGTGCAACTGAACTCCTAATACGAATCGATTCGTACTCTGGTACTACCAGGAGGCCCCTTTGGTAGGAGGGTGACGTTACGTGATGTGTTGACGAATTTCGTTTCTGTTTCGTTTTCGTTGCGTGCGTGATACATGGACAGACATGCACACGCATGAACGAGGGGACACATGACTTTTCACCATCATTCGTCACTCCGTTCTTTCTCACGTTCAATCTCCTCACAACCATTCTCCTCATAGCCATTCTCCATTAAAATGTCAAAACAAGAAAAAAAATAATGGAACACGTAATGGGAGACGGAAGAGACCAACGGGAGTAGTCAGAGAAAGACCAAAAAGAAATAAAAAAAAATGTACAACACCAAGGATTCGCCGGTCGTCACCGACCCGACTACTAGTTTGGCCCTCACTGGTTTATCGATGGGAGAGCGGACGGGATCCCGAGTTTTCCAATGGGTATGGTCGTACATGAAACATTACTGTTGACTATTGTAGTTTATATACCGACCTATGGATGAGTCGATGAGTGGTGATGAGACTTGGAGGAGCAGGACGGACGGGGAAGGGGAGGAGGATGCGATACGGGGCATCTACCTAATTGTAGAGGGGACTGAACACGCTTGATGGAAAATTAATGAATAGACAGGCTCTTTGGAATGTTAGGTGAAAGGATTGAAGAGGCTGTATATGTTATTGTTTACGTTGATGATGACGAGTGTTGCTGTCGCGAGGAATGTCGAAGGCTCAATTGGATTCACATACGGGAGAATATCCCACAATCCGTAACATGCGTCTATAAGTTATATGCATTTACCGAATGTTCTGAAGCCATTCAGTCCCACTTTGTCGTCACGACCTCACTTGCTTGCCCACTATCGCGACAGCAATCTTCAAACAACCACAACATCATACCAAACAACCGCAATCATGGTATTCTCTCCCACTCTCACTCATTCCCCCGCAATTCTAACAACCCACAGAACAAAGACGGCAGCTACACCTACATCCACATGCACCGTCCCCGCGACGCAGACCTCTTCGAGGACTTCTGCAAGGACAAGCTGCCGGACGACGAGATCTACGTCCCGCCACAACACCAGCCCATCAACCCTGAAGACGAGGACGACGTCGTCCCCGACCAGCATGCGGCCTTCGGCATCCAGAAGGCTACGCAGAAGAGCAAGGAGCCAACTTGGAAGGATCTGGGTCTGAATGAGCTTATGAAGAAGGGTCCTGCGGTGGTGGGGAAGGACAAGGTGGGTTATAAGGGGTTGCCGCGATGAACGAAGCTTTGATGATCCCTTGAGTTCTCGCTTCGCGGCTGGGAAGAGAGGGTCTCGGATGGGTTGGCGTTTGCAATTTTCACGGGGTTTCTTTCTCTCGAGAGGGGAATGCTGTCGTTGTTGTTTGGCACGCGGAGTTTTGGTGTTCGTATGGCGTATACCCCTAATGTGACTCGATTCAGTCTCGCATGAATATGAAAATTCGCATAAACCGCGAATTGTCCCCTAAACCCATCCTAAACGCCTTGCCATGCTATTATCGTAATAAAAATCCAGAAACATGCGAACGTAACTACTACTAGATCAGTAGCAGGACGTCTATCCCTTGCCCAAGAAGCCCTCGCGCTCCATGACCTCCGGCGCGAACTTGACCAAAAACACCGTCCGACCAGGCCACATCTCGCCCTCCTCCTGCTTGCCCACGCTGTGGGCCGTCACGCGAGCAGGGAACGCCGAGCCGTCGCACACGCCCTCGATGATACCCGCGACGTAGGCGGCGCAATTGAGCTGGCTCATGTCGCGCGGCACGCTGATGTAGCGGTTGACGAGCGGCTCGTTGTCGATGATCATGTACTCGTCGGGTTTGGAGGGGTCGGATGACTTCTCAAGACCGTCGGCCGCCTGTCCGAAGAGGTGCTGCCAGACGTTGATCTTGATGAAGTGCAGCAGCGTGATGATATTCAGTGGCCGCGTCTGCGTGCGTGCGGGCTCGCGGTAGAGGAGGAGGTCGAGGAGTTTAAGGCCGATGGGGTGGCCTTGGACGTTGAGTCTGCGGGGCAGCTATTAGGACCAGATTGGATGAACATGGGATGGAATTAAGGGGCTTACCGCTTCTCGAGATCCTGTATACTCTCAATCTTCTTCGAGGCGTAGCTCACCATCTCGGCGAACAGGTACGCGAAGCTTGCGCCGCTGAGCTCGGCTGTCTTGGACCGGTTCAGCGATCGGTGGTAGATCGTCTTGCCGTTCGTCGGGTAGCGCAGACCCGACTGGTCCTTTGCGCCGCTCTGCGGCGTCTGCAGATTGGACATTGGATCCCGTTTTTTCGTTCCAATAATAGAACTCGGGGAGGTGTCGTGTGTGAGTTCGGTAGGTAAGGGAAGTGGGTTAATGGTTGTCGGTTTGAGGTGCAAATCAGGTGCTGCAAGAAATACCTAGGCGGGCACTATGGATTAGCGCAGGTCAACCGTTAGGTGCCTCCATGTGCTATTCGTAGGCGTGCGTGCCTTGAATAATGTGCATTACCACATTCTTACATAATCGTGGTCGCCGACCCTCACTCTGGACTGTCCGACGACGGCATAATCACCCCATATAGAGATGTGGTTCGTTAATAGGCATTTGTTACATCACATTTACATGTAGGTCTGATTCATTTCTTTGAAGAGGTAGTGGACTCGTCGGCAGTTGTGTTTTGTTGTTGGCAGGTCTCCCACTACTGGTAGGTAGGTTAGGCAGGGGATGAAGCAGATTTCCAGGCGACGAGAACAGTCTGTATAGAATGCGAGCGTGTTAAAGGATCTCAGTGTAATCATTAAATCTATTAGGTAGTTTAGGCTCTATTCAGTAATATGACTTTCTATGATCCGGAGAGTAGTCTGATCCTTTGCGCCGTAAGCTCGAACCTCCATTGGGATCGATATGTGTATGTCCGTTGTCATGAGCCAATATAAGTTATCTAGTCCAAGTGGCCAAACCTGGGCCTTAGACAGCACCATTTATTCTGATGAAGCAGACGGTTCAGCGCCCCCAGAGCCCACTCCATTTGGTATATGACCATTGAGATAGTCTTCCATTTCACCAATCTGCTTGCCGCCAGCTTCCCATCTCTGAAGACGAGCGGCACGTCGCTCATCGCTGAGCTTTGTGAGTGCAGGCCAGTACACAGAGTGATCGTACTCGAAGGGTAGTTTTCCACCCTTGATATCTTTCGCCAGCTGCTCTGCATGCACGTACTGCGTCATGTCCTCGTTGAACTTGAGCTTCTCCTTGGTCAGGGGATCAATAAAAGGGGTAATCAGCTTGAAGAAGCCCCAAACGACCCAAGGCACTGTTTTCTACGTGTTAGTTCAAGACATATTCCAAAAGTTGAGTACACTCCTACCATTGACTATAAGCGCCCGGCCCAGTCGCTCAGGGTAGTGTGCCTGGAGGATGTGCAACACTTCACGGCCCTGGCCGATGCCGGGAGCAGTGTTGGTACGTTTCTCACCGGCCTTGAAGTCAATGAGAAGGCAGATCTTTTCTTGCTGAGGAGGTATGATATCGATAACACGCTCGAGCATATACACCATGTGTTGGACCTGCCGAGGCGTGACCTCGGTGTTTTGGCGTCCTGGGTTGAGGTAATGACACGGACGGCCCTGCTTATCGAAACCAACAATGACCTGCTTGCCGGTTTCGTTCTCGGGGCTGATGTGGTCGGCCGTCAACTCCTCGACGCCGTACTCCCGTCGCCAAGTCAGCGTCTCGAGCAGACGCTTCTCCGCCTCATTCAGATCCCATTTGGTGGCTCGAAGGTATCTCAGAAGGCACTCTTTCGTAAGCCAAAACCTCTCACTATCAGTCAAGGGCCCATTCTTTCCCTTGGTTGAAGGAATCTCTGTCCAGCCTTTTACTTTCTCTAGAAGCGCGTCGTATTTCGACTGCTGCTCAGGTGAAAGAGGCGGGTTCGCAAGTGGTGTGCAGTCTGCAGGCGGCTGTTCTAGAGGCACTGAGAACGGGCCATCTCCAGACGGCGGTGTGGAGGAGGAACTGGTAGCCGGCGCCATTGAAAACAGAACGGGACAAACGAGCGACAACACGCTAGACGGTGTGAGCAAAAAGCAGTGGGCCCAGCAAAGCAAAGAGGTAAAGCAGATGAAAGAAAGAAGAAAGGACAGCGCGCAATATCCAGTTCGCGTGTCAGGGGGATTTATAATTAAGGTTGACCTGTCTTTCTGCGTACGTATTCGGGTTGACGAGGGCAGGCCAATGGGAGTTGGCAGCTGTCTGGAGTCCGGACTAGGGGACTTTGTTAGTCTGACCCGAGGAAGGTAGCACTGCTACCTACGGTTTAGAGGGATTACGGATTACGTCTTGACACGGTATGTGCGGAATATCTACCGTAACCGAATAATGAGACGGGATTAAGAAGATGACATAAACAAGGGGGCGTTTCTGAACGCATTCTTAGAACCATTTTCGAAATATTGGAGTGACTGCAATTAGGAACAAATTCTATATTCTGCTCTCGTGAAGGAATTTGTAGAATAGAAGCTCTACCTTATGACGCAGTGATGCGTGCTTGTTCCTGCGGTCGGCGAACGTGCTAAGGCAAGGTTGCCTAGGTTACCCGTCAAGTTGGTAGCGACCGACGGCGATACATAACAGGGACGTGCTAGTGCTACTTTCCAGGTACCAATGCCCTGAATCAGGCACCTGTGACACTGGCCTGAATTGTTGGTTTTCCGTAGGAATTCCGTATCTGTAACGGACCTCGGACTGTCGATCTAAGCTAATTACATAAGCCAGCCTAATCCCGTTCTGAACCACTTAACACGATTTTGACGCGCTCTCAGTCGCGTCTCTGGACATTTACCGATGAATTCGTTGCTTAGTGCAACATCATCCCTCCAAAATTTAGTGACGAAGTGCGCTTCAAGCTTTGCCGATTCACTCGTTGATCCATTGATTGAGACACCCAAAGCGACTAAAGGAATTGAGAGTTCACCGGATCTGCTGTATTCCGTACTGTCCACGCCACATTCGCCCATCATGGATGAACCAGAGGTGAAAAAGTTGAACGACCGGTTCGCGAATGGCGACGAGCCTCTTGAACACAACATCATCGTCGGGCTGCAAGACATCATGCGCCTGCACTCCCTCAGTGTTGATGACCTCTACTTCAAATGGGAATCATACTGCATCAGGCTGGACTTGGACCAGCTCCAACTGTCCGTCGAGGCCGTGGCCGCCTTGAAGCAGCACCTATTGGAAGAACTAGAGCGAGCCAACAGATCTCATCAGGTCCAAATCAAGACTGAGAAGCGCCCAGGCGCAACGCCTCGCAGCGCCATGAAGAAAACTGGTGATATGTTTGGCATGTGTGTTACCAGAGCGCCTATCCCATCACGACACGGCCTTGCTAACATAACTCCCTACTATCTAGGCTTGACGGAATAGTGCCGAGCACACCAAGTGGTGGAAAGCTGAATAGGAGTGCTGTCAAGAGGAAAAACCCTCTGGAGACACCTTCTATGTCTAGAGTAAAACACGAAGCGATGAGCAGCCCCCCAGACTACAAAACCCCCCTACGTATGGACAAGCAGCTCGAGTCTATGAATGCCATCCCGTAAGTCATTCCCGCGATCTTACCAATGGCAGTGATTTTCTGATCTTTTATTCCTAGAGCTATGTCCTTCAATGATCGGGCAAACCCTGGAGAACTCATAGAGGTGCTCAACGAACATCTCAAACCAGCTGACCCTCCAATCGCGCCATTTGGCGAGTCGCGTATCAAGTTAACAGCTGCTTCAGATCAGAGAAAACTGGGTTATAAGACTCAATTCATGAAAATATCAGAAGCAGCAGAAATTCTTGACGACAGGATAGACGAGTTTATGGCTCTCGTCAGAGATCACTACCAAATTGACGAGGATGAATTCGGCAGCGCCGCCAGCCAGAGCACAACAGAAGTAGTCGCAGTTGGTCGGATAGCATGCGACTCGTCCGAAGGCAAACTGAATACCGCATCGCTAGTGTTAGAGACATCACGGCGCACCGGAAACGGTCGAAGGATTCCGCTGAAGTTAGAGAAACTAAACGGTCGCTACCAGTTCTTCCCGGGACAGATTGTCGCATTCAGGGGTATCAATTCTTCCGGGACCGAATTCCTGGTTCGTGAAATTTTGGACATACCCCTAATGCCCAACGCGGCGTCAACAACGGCAACCATCGAGGCGCACAGGGAAAGACTCCGCGGCGGACCCGACGCAATGGATTCGGACGATGAACCAGCCCCATTGAATATCCTATTCGGTGCCGGACCCTATTCGGCTGACGACAATCTTGATTTTGAACCATTACATGCCATTTGCAACCAAGCTGCCGATACCTACGCAGATGTGCTGGTATTGACCGGACCATTCATTGACGCCGACCACCCTCTTATCGCTACCGGAGATTTCGACCTTCCTGAAGATGCCAATTTCGAGCCTGGCACTGAGACCATGTATACTGTGTTTAAGTACATGATCTCGCCAGCGCTGAACCGTCTCGTAGTCGCAAACCCCAACATAACCATCCTCCTCGTTCCGTCCCTCCGGGACGTTATCAGCAAGCACGTCGCCTGGCCACAAGAGCCATTCGCACGAAAGGAGCTCGGTCTGTCGAAAACGGCGATCAAGATCGTTGGTAATCCCATGACTCTTTCCATCAACGAGATGGTATTGGGTATCTCATCGCAAGACATCTTATGGGATCTGCGCCACGAAGAGCTCGTTGGCGACAAGCCAAACCAGTCCAACTTGATGTCCCGGATATCTCGTTACCTCATCGAGCAGCGCCACTACTTTCCCATCTTCCCCCCGGTCGACCGATCGAAGTTGCCCAAGGCAGGCACACCAGAGGGTATGCCCACGGGCTCCGGACTGGACACAAGTTACTTGAAGCTCGGGGAGATGGTGAATATTCGACCCGATGTTGTGGTGGTGCCGAGTGCTCTACCGCCATTCTCAAGAGTAAGCCACACGCCTTTGACAATCCCAGCAATTCCCTGAACGGTTGTGCTAATGAACGTCTTTTATAGGTCGTAGAAAGCGTGCTAGTCATCAACCCCGGTTACCTCTCGAAGCGGAGAGGTGCCGGCACGTACGCGCGCATGACGCTTTACCCGCCCAAACTTACGGAAGAGGAGATGAAGAGTGACGAAATGGTCAGTCATAAGATCTTCGAGAGAGCGAGAGTGGAGATTACAAGGATATAGGGGGTTCATGAGCCGAGTCAAGCTTGCATTGATTTCTTTCACGTGCGTGGAAAAGTGTAAAACAGTCGCATAGGGCCTCAGGGGAAACAGAGAGAGAACCGGGGCCGGGAACGCCTTGATACCAAATTATTTCTATTATTTTTCTTTTCTTCTCCTTCCTCGTACGATGATGATGAAATGTCCATGGTCGCGTAGGCTAGTATGGAATAACTAGCTAGGTTCTACCCTCTGTCTCTTGTCGGCTCCGTACCGATCGGTATCGTCCCGCGAAGAGCCGCGTTTCCTCCGTCTGTCATCGTAATCTCTATTATCGCGACGTCTCGGTGATCTCGATCTCGATCTCGACCTCGAATACCGCCTCGATCTCCTGTCGTCATCATCGCGCGGCCGGTAGCTATTTCCACGGTCCCTATCCCGCTCGCGATCCCGATACCGATCGTCATCTCTCCTACGGTCACCACTTCTGGGACCGTCGGGCGCACTCTTGCGATCACCTAGCGGTATGGCATTCGCGCCTCCGGGTCCTGATCTCTCACGATAGCGATCTGACTTATACCTGTCGTCGACATTACTGCGGTCGAAATCCCGTCCAGGCCTTGTATCCCTGAACTCGCCCCAACGGCCCGTATCCTCAGATTTCAAATCCCTATACTTCGACGCACCCTTCTTTCCCAGCTTTGTCATGTCGCGCATCTGCAAAGCCTTGGGAAGCAACTCGCGATTCTTGACATCGTCCGCGAACCGCGAGCCCATGATATCGCGCTTGGCAAGCGACTCGGCAACCTCGTCGTCCTGGTAGAAGGCACCACGATGGAAGTACTTCTGCATGTATCCCATCTTGCCCTTGGCGTCCTTCTCGTCCTTCTGGCGGGCAAGAAAGGCCTCGTCTTCGGCCTTGCGTTCCTCTTCCGTAAGGTTCCGACGCCGCTCGACCTCCTCGCGCTCCTTCTCCCGCGTCTCGATGGCCTCGCGCTCCCGCTTGATGCGCTTCAGCTCCCGGATCTTCCACGCGGCGTACTCGGCTTCGGGATTCTTGTCGTCCTCGGTGTCGACGTCATCTTCCTCGTCAACAAGATCGTCCCAGTGTTTCTTGCCCGCCGCGCGCGCAGCCGCGTCCTTGCGCATCTGCTCCTCGACAAGCTCGTCCATGGCCTTCTTCTTCCGCGCCTCCTCTTCCTCAGCGAGCTTCGCTAGCTCGGCCTCGTTCTTCGCTGCGGCTGCCGCGTCCTTATTATTCGCGTTCCGCTGGCTCTTCGGTATGAACTTCGGCTTCAGCATGAGTCGACGCGGCGCCTCCTCCTCACTACTCTCTTCTTCCTCATCACTCTCCTCTTCGCTCTCTTCCTCGCTTTCCTCCTCCTCCTCGCTCTCCGTGACGAAGCCCTCCTCAGCAGCGAGTCGGGCCGCCTTCTCAGCGGCCTGGCGTTGTTCCTCGGCTGCTTGGCCTTGGCGTCGTCGTTCGTTTAAGTCGACGTTGCTGAGATTGCTCACGATCTTGCCGGCGCTGGGGACCTTTGGTGGGGGCGCGATCTTGCGCTCGGGCTGTTCGGTGGTCTCGGACTCGCTGGCGTCGGAGTCGGATTCGGAGGAGGAGGACGCGCCGGTGTTCTTGCCGGCGCGGTGGCGGGAGGGCCGCACGGGGTTTGCGGTCATCCGCTTTGGCGGCATGACGGGCAATATTCACGTGTCTTTGTGGAGAAAAAAGGAGTTGTGATTTGTTAGAGCGAGGTTTTGTAAAAGAATGTGGTGGTGAAGTTTGTAGGGAAATGGATTTTAGGCCTGACTCGGAATGGTTGAGATTTTGATGGTGATGATGGACTGTCGGTGGATTTGATACCTAGCGACCTCTCACTGACAACGCGGCACGTACCTATTATCGCTGGAATCGTGCGCTAGCTCTGCACAGAGGGGTCCGTACAGTGTGAAACTGTGTCCGTACTTATATACCTACGGTGTACTTGGATTTGGTGCGTGGTGATCACACTGATGCAGGTACCGGTGGCCTGAGGTTCATGTGAAAGTTGCGATTGCGATTGCCCGTTCACCTTATCTGCCCAGCAAGGTAGATGGATGGATTTTATCGATTGATGTCGTCGTCACTGAATATGTGAATGCGAAGTGCGACAATTTACACAGCAGTCACGAGTATACGAAGTTATCACAATGTGCAGAAACAATTCACACAGATCGAATCGCAGGTGTCGAAAGAAGAGAATCCCATTGTCTAACATGAAAGAAAATGAGTCCAGGTCGTAGCTCGAAAATGCTTCCCTCAACGCCGATACCCTCGTAAAGCCCTTTTATTCCGTACTCACAACCGAAAATGGGAGAGAAAAGAAAACTTTTTAAATCCCAGCCTGATCGCTATGCTGCAATCTATAAGATCTCATCATCGTCATCATCTCGAGCAATTGAAAGCTCCGCAGTCGGCTTGACAATATTATTGACAGTAGCCTGAACCGGGGCCTGGGCAGCCGTGCGCTCCTCCGCAGCCTCGCCCATCTCGATCTCAGAGTCGTCGTCCGCCGCCTCGGCCTCCTGCGTCTTGCTTCTAGCTGGCGCAACAGTCTTGCTGACGTCGGCCGGTATGCTCTGGTTGATCTCGTCCCATACGCGACTTCGGCTCTGGATCTTGCGCGACTGGTTCTTGCTCTGGCCGACCTTCTTCTCCGTGCGCTCGAGGATGGCGACGGCGCGGTCCTGCGCCTTCTCCTGCCGCTTGCGCGCCTTGCTGCTCAGCGCGCGACTCTTCTTCTGCTTCTTCGATACACCGGCGCCGTGGTGGATCGCTAATATAGAGGGGCGGTTGTCGATGGAGTCCGGGGGTGGCTGCACGTTCTTCAGGGACTTGTCTGTGTCAATGCTGGGGGATGTGGCTCGTCGCGCAGCTCGCGAATGGATCGAGGGAGCTATGGAGGGCCAGGACGTTAGCCAGAGATCATTGCGTGCGATTCTGAAGATGGATGTAAGTGAGGCTGTAAGTACCTCTCGTCTTCTTGGATATTGTGCCTTTCGCCATTTTGTTGTGTGTGTTCCAATCACGAGACCTGTGCGATCGGGGATATATGTAGTTTATGTCACGGCGCTTTTGGCTGGGTATGGAAACGTCGTCGAGTTGCCTGTCGAGTTTTCTTGTGTCATTGAAGATGGAAGAAACATTTACTGGAGGCTCTAAATTTCTTAGGGCGCTATCACAGGCGTTTTGCCCCGCTAGTTACCGCTGGTTACGGTGCCCTAGAGGTACCTACCGACGGGACCGACGATAAAGACTTCATTCAATTGGACCTTTCTACGGAATCCATTTACAGTTTTTAAATGCCCTGTGCAAGCGAATATCAGACCGAGAATAACCCGACTTTAAGAATTAAATTTCCGTGTTCCTGATCAATAGAACTCCCGAGAGACGAGATCTCTCTGGCTATTGGCATCCAGAATCTGTTTTTTTGGCTGCTTATCGGTCGTACAAATTCTCACATGTAGCGGTGCAAAGTGGGGCCGTGCACCTGAAAACACCTTGCCCACGCTATTCGTAGCGTTGCATGCCATGTTCCTCCGCTAACCACGCTAAAAGTTCCGTACCTCGGAAGTAGACTTTTGGTGGCAGTACTTCTTCGATACCCCAGTAACGTGCGCATGTGCAGCTGGTTGAGTGAAGTTGAACCTACGATGATGCCCTTTTGCTGCACCATCAACTTTAGAATACGTCGTTAAACGTTATGACAGTATCACGCGTGGCTTCTTAGGTTAAATTTTACATAGGTATGCAATTCTACGTTGTCGACATCGGTTAGGTAGCTCACCTAACTTCACTGCCCATCTACGTAATGTCCGACGAACATGTTCTGTGCTCCGTGCTTTAAGGCAGTATCACAGCTGCAGAGGTCTGATAGATGACAATTGAGTGCGTACGAGACAATCAGTACACTAAATACTGATACATTTTGTCTCACATTGGTTCAGACATGTTTATATCAACTGTTATCTCTGAAAGCGTTGTGAGATACGTCCAAGAAAGAGATACGTCAAAAGTCTCCGTGAAACAAGATACCGAGGTACCCCAGATGTACACAGCCGGTAGCGCCTTCCGATCGGTACGGACAAACTACCTTACCTAATCTGCCACTTATCGCAAACCATGTCATACCGGACCGGCATGGTCGGTTTACCTAATTCCGAGGCACTCACCTACCGTACCTTCCAGTTTACTGCGTCCTAGTGCACTCTGATTAAAACTTCCCAAAACCTCACCTGCAACCAAGAAACTTGCCCTCTCTTTTTCTTGCGCATTGCTATGTGCGATCGCAATCACACACGTCTTTGCCAGTGAATCACGCTCTGACCCGAATCCTTTCACCACACTGCGGAAATAATAATGGCTGTGTCTGCCTATCGCTCTGGGCTATATATTCATCCTCATCACCAGGAATAAGTGCCAGATTGCCCATCTTCCACACCACCGGCATTGTTTCGTCGACCTATCGCCGTCAATTCGGCCATCTTTCTGTCCTTCGCGACGCCCGCCCTTCCTTAGTATCGCGACCGGCCCATTCAAGCCATCGTCAACAGAATGCAATCCCACCGCGCTGATCTCCATTCCTCTCGCTACCCTCCCAACAACAACCCTTTGTGGGATCATCTTCATGCGGCCGTGCCCGTTACCGTTGGCATACTTCTCTTGACGATCATATACCAATCGTACCATTCCGGCGACCCCTTCCATTTCGTGAAACACCCTGGCGATCTCGTTTGGAACTTCATAGTGGCAATCACGCCCGCGAAACTCCTGTACGCCCTCGACCGCCGATTGCATCCTTCCACGTCGTCGGCTTCCGACGCCACACCACCTGACCAGCCGACAACTTTCGCCGCAAAGAGCGATCTTCTTCGCCGAATCCTCAATATGGACAGCCCCAAGAGCTTCATCAGCGCTGTTGCCAATGCTGGACGGAATCTGTCGCCTCTATCCAACTACTCCAAGCGAGTTTCCGATCGACCGCCCGGCCTACAGAACTACGACAACTCATGTTTCCAGAACAGCATCCTCCAAGGCCTCAGCTCTTTGCAGCCCTTGCCAGCATATCTCGACAGTGCTCTCGAGAACACGGAGGCGTTTAGTGGCAATCGCGCAGATAGCTCGGTGGCAATGCTTCGAGAGTTGCTATCCAAGTTAACAGACTCCCGACTAAATGGGACGACCCTCTGGACGCCGCAGAAGCTCAAGTCGCTTGATACATGGCAGCAGCAAGACGCGCAAGAGTATTTTTCTAAGATACTTGACGAGGTAGACAAGGAAGTCTTGAAGGCCGCCGCGGCGCAGCGTCGCACGCCGGGCTTGGAGGTTGCTAGCCTCGAAGATGACACTGTCGATAGTCAACACAGTGATGATAGTGGCTATCATTCTCAATCTACACCCGCACCCGGAAAAGCTCCATCGGAGACCAAAGTCCCGAGGAATCCCCTCGAGGGTCTGGTTGCTCAACGGGTTGCCTGCGTTCAGTGCGGCTATTCTGAAGGTCTCTCTATGATACCCTTCAATTGCATTACTCTGAGTCTTGGTGTTGGCCAAAGCACCCACGACCTGTACGAGCGCTTAGACTCATATACCGCCCTTGAGTCCATTGACGGAGTCTTTTGCGGCATGTGTACCCTATTAAAGGTCCAGCGCCTTTTGAACTTACTCGTGACCCGAAATAGGGAGACCGGCCTACCAGAAGAGGCCTCACGAGAACCACTTGCTCGACTTGATGCGGTCCAACAGGCATTAGAGGATGATGACTTTGAAGAGAAATCGCTGGTCGAGAAGTGCGGAATTTCCAAGCAGCATCTTGTGCCGTCGACGAAGACGAAACAAATGGTCATAGGTCGACCACCGGCAAGTCTTGCTATCCACATCAACCGGTCTGTTTTTAATGAGAGGACCGGTGAGATGTTTAAGAATCCCGCTGTCGTTCGTTTCCCAAGTACATTGGACCTAGGACCATGGTGTCTAGGCAGTGCAGGATCACATGCACCGAACGTCAGTGACGCCAGCATGCCTCATTCGATAACCGAAGACGCCGAGCACTGGATTTCAGACCCGAAGAGTTCTATGGTATCGGGCGATCTCAGACCTTCTAAGATCAGCGGGCCAATTTATGAGCTACGTGCAGTCGTTACTCACCAAGGCCGACACGAGAACGGACACTATGTCTGCTTCCGAAAACATCCTTACCCAGTCGATAGAGCTGAAGACGATGTCCACAAGAACGAGTCGGACTCCACCACCCAAGCAGAAACACAGGATTCGGAAGTGCACACAGAATCAAAGTGGTGGCGACTCAGTGACGAGAGCGTTTGGGAGGTTACTGAAGAGGCTGTGCTCTCCCAAACTGGAGTATTCATGCTCTTCTATGACTGTGTGGACCAGAACCCGGTCCTCATGTCCAAATCTCAAGACATGAGTTGCGATGAAGGTGAATTGATAAAGTCACCTTTGCCTCTGGAAACAGATGCGACAGTCGTCACTGACGACAACCTCCACGATACCCAGCCAGTGCCAGACGTACCGCAGAGCCACGATAAGACGACACTATCAACAAGTACCCATGTGGCCAAACTCTCATCATCTTGCCTTTACCCGTTTCTCAGGCTGAATGATGATATCGATCCTATGATACCCATCCACTGGCCGAACAGTTAGCGACCGCATGCTGTTCTCGAGCAAGAAGTAGGGAATGTTTTCCCTACACCCTACGATCGTACATACGTGTGAAAATTAATATCCAACAAAGCATAGCAGGGGCGTTGTATTCGGGGGGATCGGCGTTGGTCTGGTTGGTTTTTCTCACGAAGAGCTTCACGTGTAAGACTTTCTCTGCGATGTGGTTCTGGGGACGCTATTGATACCAACTTGTCGTGATGGTTGTGTTTCGCGACAAAGGCTTGATGCACATTCTGCATGTTTCATGGTAGAAACTTGATATCCTACTTTTGCCTGTTCTACCGATGTATAGTACTTTGACAAACGAACGAACGAACGATACCAGTCGAGTTCGTCCTTTGATACCCTGACTCCGCAGCCCGCTAGCTCTACCTTGCAACATCCTGTAGCATGGCTGGCTGTATCCTCGGGGATTCAACAATGATAGTAATTGAATGCCACATTCATCGTTGAGTCTGTCTCTCATGTTCGAGTCTTAGAGTGCTGTGTCTAATCCAGAGACAAATGATCAATATGATCTGACTCTGAGATGTGATAGCTTAGCTTTTGCCAGTCATCACAAACTCGTGATGCCATACAATGACAGTAGGCCATTGCATGTTATAACGTATGTCTTGAGATGCTGGTTAGACGTAAGTCCATTATGCATCAACTCATCCGAAGCGTTGGTTTTACACCAAAGCAATGGATGACCGCATAAATCTTTCAAGCCGTGGTCACCAACAGGTATCCGGTCCTCAGGGGCGTGCCCAGAAAGCGCTTAAGAGCACGTATAAGTGAATCTCATCACCGAGCCCTCAAATCTTCATAGCCATGGCGCCATTCACCACGCCCGTAACCTTTCCGCAAAGAACTGCATAATCGGCAACATCTCCTCCCGATTCTTCGGCATGCCATCATCCCCTTTCCTCCACTTCACCTCCCGAACATCCACAAACTCCTTCCGTAAAACTTCAACAGCATCCTCATCAACAAGCTCACTATTCCGTCCATGGCAGACAAGAACAGGCGTCCGCGCCTTCTCCCGCGCACTCAGAGTCGGAATCATACTACTCGGTAACGGCCCGCCGATAGACACCACGCCCTTGAATGCATTTCCCGCGTTCCCTGCACCCTCGCTGACGTCCACGACGCGCTGTGCGCCCCTGAGTTTTGAGGAAAGACCGAGAGCTAATGATCCGCCCTGTCCGAAACCAAAGAGCAGGATATCGCTCGTCTCCCATCCACACGTGCCCACCAGGACTTCCCGAACAAGTTTCTCAAGAACCAGTTCCTCAGCTTTGGCAAAGCCCGGATCTGGGTCGAGTTCACCCGTACTAGACGACAGCGTCAGGTCATCGCCCCAGTGAAAATGGTTCGTCCCGCCCCCTGAAGGACCGTCTAAGCCCAGGAGAGAGGGCGGTAAGGGGGAGATGCCGCGCACGGCGATGGCGAGGACACCCGGGAGATTGAGGTTGCGGGCTAGGGCGGCGAAGGAGGCTTCTGAGTCGCCGAGGCCGTGGAAGAGGAGGAGGATGGAGGTTGTGGTTTCGGGGACGGAGGGGTAGATGAGGGTTGTTTTGAGGGAGGGGGGAAGGGGGGTGAAGTCTGAGGGTTGGGGGATGCGGGGGGGCATGGTGAGTGTGTGGGTGTTTGAGGGGAGGTAAGGTGAGATGTGAGTTATGAGATCGTCTGGTGAGAAGTATTGATATCTATTTTGAGGATTCTGTAATGAGGTTTTGTTTTATTCCGTATGGATTACGGTGGTGTTGGCGATGCACGACGTGATGTTGAGATGTGGAATTTTACCGTATTGGACGGTGTTATGATGATGAACCAGTTTTGTATGCCGTATCTTACCGTGAATTCTACAGTGGATGTTACGACGAGACAGTTCGTGCGCCAGTGTTCACCTGTTACGGCGCATGTTACCGGTAATCTCCCACTGTAATCGGTGAGCAGACCTTAGCGGTGAACCGTGACAGCAGTGGCGTATCTAATCCGTACACCGGGATAGCGGGGCCGTTTCTAGCATTCAGGTAACAAGTTGCCTTTGTTGTTACGATGTGAATGTGGTTACCGCCAGGCACTCACCAAGACTCGGTCTGATGCTGAAAGTCAAGGACCTCACTTACCTGCTCTTATGTTACATGTAGGTCGTTAATTGGTGCCTGCTTGTTGTGTTTGACTGCTCGTTTCGCAAGGTGCCTCCCTACCGGATCCGAGGTACGTGAATGCCGTAGGTACGACACGGAGTATGGTTACGGTGGAATAGCGGGTGTTGCAGGGCACCTAACGCAGTGCTCTATTCCGCGAGGTTCCTTCCGTATGCCTACAGTTCAAGCTCATACTAAACTGCCTTAATATCTACGATGCATCGGTGGTCACATAAGTTTGGGAGTCTACTTGTTTTAAGCGTCTGATCCGGAAGTGCAATCGTTCCTGAAAGGATATCCAAAGAGTACACCATCCGTACAGTACGGGTACCTGCCTGTGCAATACGTAGCACGGTGCCTTTGGGCGGCAGTTACGGTGAAACTGTGAACCGTAATCCGTACCTCTCTACGGAATACCGGTCCGTGGACCTACCTTCCGTACTTGTACACCTTGCGCTTCGGATCGCACCTGCATCCCACTTTATCTAATCCGTACCTACCTGGACCTTACCTTACCTTACCTGACCGACCTTCGCCCACTTCTAATCACGTAACTCTTCCATGCTTCTTCTATGCAACCTCACTTCCAGCTTTCTTCCACCGTTCTACAATATCAAAGCCACACAATAATCTGATAATCAATACTAGGACAACAGAACGGCTATATCCGGCTGTGAACCCCTAATACTTTAATACACGGCCCACGACAGCGACGACGAAAGCGACGACGAAAACGACGAAAACGACGCGACGGCATCTTCGCCAACACCTGAGACACATCATTGCCGAGGGTACTGGCTGTGGTATTACGAAGTAGCTTCATCGTCGACAATAAATCGAGCTCGCCGCTGAACAATATCGACAAGGCCATCATGTCCAACCGGTTTGGCGGGTCGTACCGCAATGCCGTCTATGGCAGGCAAGATGACACCTACGAGCCGTCATCTCTCCAGCAGTTGAATTCTCGGCTCCCATCTTTCGATCCTGGCCTCGTGTCCACGTCATCCACTACGTCCGGCCGCCACCGTGCAAGCGAGACCAATGGCGAGCGCCAAATCACCGAGGTGCTCGACCTCATCAAGTCCGACTGGCCGTCCATGATCGAGACTGACTGCATACCGGTTTCTCTGGCCCTTCTCCTGCTAGACAATAGTTCTGTCGGAAAAGCTCACGAATACAACAAGTTTAAGGATGCGCATCAGCAATTGCAGGATTCACTCAAGGCCATCGTGCACCAGCATCACCAAGGTTTCAACAGTTCTATCGGCACGTTCCATAAGATCCAAGGCAGCATACAGTCTTCACAAAAGCGCGTGCGCGCCCTCAAAGAGTCCCTGGCCAACTCAAAAGTCAGCCTTTGTACTTCCGATCCAGAACTCAAGAAGTTATACAAGTCGTCGCAGATGTATGATGAGGTTCTGCAGACTCTGCATGAGCTCGATGACTTGCGAGCTGTACCTGATCAGCTCGAGGCCCGAATCTCGGAAAAACGCTTCTTGACTGCAGTCGAAGTCCTACAAAATGCGCTGCGTAAGTTGCGCAAGCCCGAGCTCGACGATATCGGTGCTCTGTCCGATCTCCGAAGCTACTTGGTGAATCAAGAGACTGCCTTGATGGATATTCTAGTGGAAGAGCTTCACGAGCACCTATATCTCAAGTCGCCGTATTGCCAGGAACGTTGGCAGAGTCTAGCCAAGACCCAGAGTGCATCCAACCAAAATTACGCCGACTCGGCACCTGTTACGCCCTTCCATGTTGTGCTGGATGCTTTAGATCTAGAGCGCCCCGTGACTGAGGACCCTTCCAAAAACCCAGAAGCTGAGACATCTTGGTATATTGCTCTACTAGCTGAGTCCCTCAATAAGCTGGGAAAGTTGGAGCGCGCCGTGGATACGCTAAACCAACGGCTCCCTGTCGAGCTCTTCTCCGTTGTGAACGAGACCATTAACGATGTCGATCAAAGACATCCCAGCTCCCTTCGTGGAGGGTCTAGCAACAGTCAAGGACTTCACATATACAGCAGCAGAGAGACCCAAATGCGATCCGATGTCATCTACGACCTGTTACGCACACTGTATGGGAAATTCGAAGCTATTGCGGAGGGCCATCGTGTTTTTCACGAAGCTGTTAAGGCCCTTTCCCGTCGAGAAGGCTTTGGGAATAGCCCCCAGCTGCTTGGGAGTCTACGAGAACTGTGGAACCTTTATCAGAACGAAATACGTTCGCTTCTTCACAATTACGTGACCACAGATGCCGATATTTACCAGTACGCATTGGCTCCTAAGCACGGCGCAGCCTTGAATGGGAGCAAAGATGCACCAAGAGAGAATCTTTTCAGATTCTCGGAGGCCGACCAGAAGTCTACTGAAATCACGGCCGAATACGAAGCGCTGGACAGCATCATTCGAACCGCCCTGCCCGGCCTTACCGCTAACTCTCGGAAGTCTCAAGCCTTGGGCAAAAAGTCTACTCTTGTTGGGAAAGAATCACGCAAGGCCGCTTTGGGCGGGGGACTTGAGAACAGGAATGCTCTAGGCTCATACAAGTCTCTAGTGGAGCCTAGTGTTTTCAACATGAGCCTCTTACTCCCGCCAACTCTCGTTTTCATTCAGAGGTTGAAAGCGATCGTGCCCCCGGGCTCCGATTTGGCGGCCAGTGCTTTGACGTCTTTCCTTGATAACTTCTTGGTCAACGTTTTCCAGCCTCAGTTGGACGAGACACTGGGCAAGCTTAGCGACAGTGTACTAAGCGAAATCGATTCATTCCAACAAGACTCAGAGTGGCGCCTTGTAGCTCGCCGACCCATCCTCAAGGGAACGACGGCGTTCTTCACCATCGTTACGGCCTTTTGTAGTATGCTTGGCACCATTCCCCATGACCAGGCCCTCAGTGCTCTCATCATCTCACAGATGATGCGTTACTACGAAAGATGCCTGGCTTGGTTCAAGTCTTTGGTTGCAAAGGGTCAAGACGCAGCTACCACTACATCGCAAGCTCTACGGTTTTCTGCCGAACTGGCCACTAAGGAGAGCGACATTCACGACACAGCTCAGAAGCTGTGGATGTCAGACATGCTTGACGGCGAGCTCATAGAAAGGGAGGTGGGGTTGTTAATAATGCGTACTAATGAGCGGCCCCTAGGGGTTAGCGATGTAGTTCACGATCGAGACGTGATCTCATCACTGTGTCTTCTCTATACCAGTATGAAGTGGCTTTCTGCCAAGATTGTTGGCTTGAGGCACATCACCCGGCATGACATGACCCAGATCCCCAAGGATCAGAATCGCCGATGGACTCTACTGAATGATCCTACCAAGACCAATGGAGATCAACAAGGACCTGTGTACCTTCCCATGACACAGGATACTGTTCAGTAAGGATTCCCATCCCCTATTGTTTTCGGAGCAAAGTCAACTAACTCACTACAAAGGTCCTTTGACCAAATTGTCTCTTCGTACGAAGAGCTGGCCAGCACCGTACTTCTTACGCTACACATGGAAATCCGCTGCCGCATTATTCAATCGTTACGTATAGCACTGTCGCCCAAGACAGCTCCCTATATCCTTGGTGATCGCGAGATCAAAGAACCCGACTCCCAGATTCTGTCCTTGAATGCTGAGCTGATAGCCTACGACGAGACGGTAGTCCGATTTCTTCGCGGCCGAGAGATCTCCTTCGTGCGTACCGGCCTCGGTCTACTCATCAACTCGTACCTCGTGTCCAACGCTCTGTTTACACAGCCGATGAACCTGCGGGGTTGCGAGCGTATGTTACTCAACATCCTCGTGCTTCAGCAAAACCTCAAGAACATCGAAGCAGATGTGGATCTTGCCAGGGCGGCCAACTACTATCGACTATTCGAAGAAGGTCCCGACGCAATTGTAGAGAAGGCAAAACGAAACAAGGAACAACAGGCTGGCCAGAACACACTCCCTGAGGCAGATAATTTCAACTACGACGAGCTCAAAGCGCTCCTCGAGTTATGTTATAGTGCGCCACTTGCGGACCCGGAGAGAGGAGTCAACTCGGCCGCAAAAAGGCAGATGGGCGAGAAACTCCTAGCGCTAAACGAGTACATGTGGCACAACTAAAGAGAGTTGACTACTCGACGATGCGATGGTCCCCTAGGACTAGCTTGCACATGCTGTCGAATTGTTAGGCAATTTACCTAGTCCACAAATGTCAGTGTTCAGGGACGTTGTAAGGAATTTGACCGGGTGATCTTACATTACCTTCACCAAATGTTGGCAACTCCGCCTTGATGTTCGAAACCGCCCCTATTCGAGTTTCGTACTATAGAATATCTCAGTATCTCAACTTCAGGATCGGCGGCGCGCTTTTTTCGACAAGATGACCGGTCCAGGTTCTCCTTTACTAACTTTCTCGGTTTCCACGGGACTGAACTTATTACCCGTTATCTGGAAACACTTACGTCCATGCTTCACTCATGGGGCTCACAGCGAGGGCACAAATTCAATTCTCTGTCTGCTGTTACCTGGGCTACGATTGGTCGTTCGCAATGGAAGTCGACCCTAAGTGAACAACGTTGGTCATCAACGAAACCGGAGCAACGGTGTTATTCGTCGATATGTGACGAGCCTTCATCTGATCTGCGACTATCCATACGGAGCATAGGCAGAGGCGGAAGATACCGTCGTCATGAAACTTGCCTCTCTCTCTTTGTACACTCCGCGGTCGATATTCTCGCCCTGACCACCCTCGCCCTGCGCCATTTGTCCCTGAACAATTTGGCCCTGAATAACCTCGTCCTGCGCAATCTGTCCCTGAACAATTTGGCCCTGAATAACCTCCTCCTGCGCAATTTGTCCCTGAACAATTTGGCCCTGAGTAACCTCGTCCTGCGCAATCTGGCCCTGAATAACCTCGTCCTGCGCAATCTGTCCCTGAACAATCTGGCCCTGAATAACCTCCTCCTGCGCAATTTGTCCCTGAACAATTTGGCCCTGAGTAACCTCGCCCTGCGCAATTTGTCCCTGAACAATTTGGCTCTGAGCAGTCTCACGGTGGACAATTTGGCCCTGAATAACCTCGTCCTGCGCAATCTGGCCCTGAATAACCTCGTCCTGCGCAATCTGTCCCTGAACAATTTGGCCCTGAATAACCTCGCCCTGCGCAATTTGTCCCTGAACAATTTGGCCCTGAAAAACCTCGCTTTGAGCAGTCTCACCCTGAACAATCTGGCCTTGAGCACCCTCGCCCTGTGCAGTCTGCTCGCCCTGAGCATTCTGTTCTGTGATTTCGTGAAGCACAAACTTCTCATACGCGCCTGTGTATTTATGCTTCCGTTTCGCATGAGCAACATAATTGTTCAGGCCATTTTGAGTCTTTTTGCAGACAAAACAGACATACTTCCTGGAGTCGTCCTGCTTGGATGCGTACATGCTGTTCTCTTTATGCATATCCGATATATGGGACCGGATATTCTTCGGAAAATCCCGCAAGATAGAGCCACAGAAGCATCCGTCTGATCGTGCGAGCAGGCACACGATGTGCTCGATCTTTCTATCCTTGGTGCGTTGGTCGTGGAAGTCTATCTTGACAGCCTGCTTTTGCTTTTTAAGTGTTTTTGATCCCTTGCCGAGGATCATGTGTCGTTGGTGGGATCGATTGTTATGAACATCGACGAAAACCGGATTCTCCCGGGGATACTGCGGGACCGAGTTAGTCACGTTCGATGCAATGGAAGGTTGTTTTGTTGGGACGGCATTATGGAAAGACGAACCAACCGGCAGCGATCACTGTTGCGCGGACCATCCCTCTCGTTACCGTAGGCTTCCTCATCCGTCGGTTCGGGCTCGCCTTTGGCCGTGCCGTTGCCGGTGCCGGCGTAGGCTTGGTCATCTGCCATCTTGTCCGGGCCTTTCACTTCCGCGCCAGGCGTCTGATTGCCAGTGATGTCTTGGGCACCGGGCGGTTGGTTGAAGCCATGAGCAACCGGTGTTCCGTTGAAGATGATCTCTTTCTCAACACCGTGTGTCTGTTGAGAAGCTACATCACGCAACCATGGATTATAAACCTCGCCGCCGATCATCTGGCAATCAACGCAACCTCCTGCACCATCAGGTGCGTTGGGGATTTGAGAAGCTCCAGCAGAAGCCAACTGGTAGTCATGGGAGGCTTCTGCACTGGTCATCTGGTGACAATCAGGATCTGGATACTGAAATGCGTCGGGGGTTTGATGAGCTCCGGTGAAAGTCACCTGGTTAGCATCAGGGGCTTCTGCACTGGTCATCTGGTGACAATCAAGATCTGGATACTGAAATGCGTCGGGGCTATGATGAGCTCCGGTGAAAGTCACCTGGTTAGCATCAGGGGCTTCTGCACTGGTCATCTGGTGACAATCAGGATCTGGATACTGAAATGCGTCGGGGCTATGATGAGCTCCGGTGAAAGTCACCTGGTTAGCATCAGGGGCTTCTGCA